>VZRU01017557.1:550662-567106 GCA_013398155.1 Pedionomus torquatus | reverse complement strand
TTTTTTTTTTTTTTTTTTTTTAATGTAAGCTTATATTTTAGAAATGTTGGATATCTAATTTTAACTTGTTTCTGAAGATCTTTAGATCTCGAAGTTAAGTGTAGATTTCATAAAGCCATATAAATTTATACCAGCTAAGACAATAGTCCATTACTAAAACCCAGCTTTCCTCACGCTTCCATACCCTGCTGAGTGAAGAAGGTTAACTTGTCATTGTCTGGATCATTAACTTTTTGGAGAGAGATTTTTTGAATGCTCTTATACATAAATTTACATGGCAAGATGAACTTCTTAACTCCATAACTACACATTTCAGAATCTCCCAAGGATAGAGCTCAGAAATCAGCATTTTGATTAGCAGATATTTTTCAGAATGTACTTTCTAAATGGTACTGGAATACCATTACTGAGGTACAGGGATGATGGATGCTTGAGGCAAATAGAGAAGGAAAATTTCTTTTTGTTTGCTTCACAAAAAGCTTCATATTCCCTGAAGACAATTTTGTTTAACATTCATACAGCAGCGGTTTGATAAGATGGCTAACAGGTTACAAATAACTTCCTATTTTTTTAATCATTTTTGAAAGACAAGTGTAATGAAAAGAAGAATAAAGTCCTACCATGTCTATTTTGTTTGTATTCAAATAATGTTATAGAAACTTAATGCAGCTGCATACCATCATAAATTTTCAACAACTATCTGGTATTTCACCTGCTTTATCTTACTGTTGTCTGCTGTCTTATAAATTCAAACAGCGAGATGCATCTGGATCTACACACACCAGCTTTTTGACAACAATTAAAATTGGCATGTAGAAGCATTCTGAGATTAAATCTTATAATTGACAGACTAAGACACTAGCCAAAGGGGTATATGTTTGGGTAATCCCTGGACTGAAACACTGCTGGTCTGTCAGCCTCTAAAATTATTGGCAATCTTATAGCCCGTGTCTAGCAGCTGAGAGGATGCTGTGCCAACTGGTGGCAGGCTTCAATAGTTTTAGAATAGCTGTCACTGTAATTGTCATCTTTAACACTGAAAAGTGCTTAGATGCCATTATATTAAGTGTGATAGAAACTGTGTAAACAGAAAAGAGCCAGCAGAAGTCTTGGAAAAGGGATACTGCATTTACTATGCCCCACTGCTTTGAACTGCCTGCAAACAGAAAGTTCAAAATAAGAGACAAATTAACACATTCTATCAAATGCAAAGCATTGCGAGAATCGCGATGGTGAATTGCTTTGATTCCTTGTGCTACACTGCACCAATTAACAGGGAGGAGGCCAAGAGGTGGCAGAAGTTGCCTGGGTCAGCTGACTGCAGGGTGGGACTGTCTCCCCCTTCCAGACACAAGGAGACACAAGAAGTGAAGGGGGCAGATAAATTCCTATTGGATTGTTTTATGCTACTGGTGTCCTTCTTTATTTTGCGGAGCAGAAAAACCCCTCATATTCTCAATGTTTTAGGTACTTCAGTACAAAAAGCTTCAAACTAGCACAGAAGCATTAAAGCTATTCATGTCATACTGCACATACTGCATGAGGCTGCTAAGGTTTTTTAGTTGGTTTGTTTTTTTTAAACAAGCAAACCAACCAATCAGCCAGTCACCTCTATGGCTTTTCGATTGTACCAAGATAGTTACGTGTTGACAGGTGGAAAATAATTGCTTAACCATAACCCAAAAACCTGTAAGTGCTAAAGCATGATATTAGAAAAAGACTGGGTAATTATAAACTCGTTTCATCTATCAGTGCCATAGTACTAAATAGAATAAATGAAAGAGAGAACTGTCTGAAAGATCTTCTGTAGCAAAGTATTTGGAAGAAGTTGTCCTTGGGTATTATCTATTTCTTTTAAACAGCCAAATTGGAAATAGAAGAAGACTAATTCTGAGTTACTGGTAAATTGCTTTCCTGCTTTTTCTAAATGATATAACACACACACACTTAGACACAAGTATAAGAACACTATTACCTGTCAAACGGAATTATGCATAATGGTTGTTGATCTTGCGTGCCCTAGTGCTTTACATGCAGAGAAGCAAACTCAGTCTGTTGCATGGCATGTCATTTTAAGGAAAATATAGTTACCTGGTGCTTGGTTTATAGTGTGGGGCTTTGGCACTGGAACAGGTTGCCCAGAGAAGCTGTGGATGCCCCATCCCTGGAGGTGTTCAAGGCCAAGCTAGATGGGACTTGGAGCAACCTGGTCTAGTGGGAGGTGTTCCCACTAGAAATTGAAATACCTGTGTCCAAGAAGTGTAGAAGACAACTGGTTCAGTTGTTTTTGTAATTTTTTTCAGTTAGATTTATTTGAGCAGTGGCTATTAAGCTTCTCTCTTTGTAAGATATGCCTTTAAGTAAGTAAATGGCTGAATTAAACATATATTGAGGACCCAGTCTTTTCTCAGGTGTACTCTGAGTGATTCTAAACCATTTCCCTTTGCAAACTGAAAGAAAATTCTAAGAGAGAAAATACTTATAATAATTTCATAAGCAGAAAGTATAAAAAACAACATAAGCAAGAAAAAAAAATAAGCCTCTCCTGGAATTCAGTTTATTTTTACAAGCCCTCCTGAGTTTCATGCTGTGTAGAAAGAGATGGGTAAAATAACCTAAAAGAGTCAGATGACTCAACATGGCTTAGTACTTAATGAAGATAAAAATAAAAGAAAAAAATTTGAAAAGAAAATTGGAGGATTGATTTTCTGTGGCCAATAAACTGCAATTTTTTTTTGAAGTATAAACTCAGAACAGAAAGAATAATAAATAACAGCATCTAGATTAATAAGAACTGTTATAAGCCAAGATGATTATAGTATTTTGAAAATTGGTTTCCGGCACTTTCTTCCCTGTATATGTTAGAATAAAAACCTATAATTTTTTTCCAATAGACTAGAAAGCAACAATTTTCAGACATTTGACACTAAACTCCTTGATAAAAAGAACAAACCCATTCTGAATGTGGATGAGAAGTTACATGAGTACATCTTATAATTTTGGGGTCATTCAGTGAACATGTGTGTACCACATATAATTGGGTGCAAAATGCCCTCCTATGCATACAGAGACTACCGTTACAGTTTCCTTGTTATTAATGTTGTTATTATTATTGTTTAAAGGAACTAATGAAAACATAGTAATTTAGACAAAATGCTTTGAAAAAAATCACTGTTGAATGTTTATCTATGCTGGATTTTTTTTTGCCTTTTTTTTTTTTTTTTTTTTTAAATGATGCAATCAAACATTCCAGATACCAATGGACCTTGTTAAAGAGCATCTCTCTTCTAATCTTAGCGGTAATTAGGGTCTACCACCCTCACTCCAGGAAAACTGCAACCATATAATTAAATTTGTTAAAGTGGAAACTCATGGTGAAATTCAGTAAATGAATGAGTGTCCTGTGAAATCATAAAAGATTGCTGAATCCCTTGTGCTGGGCTTCAAAGACTGTAAAGTCTGGTTTGAAGTTACCAAATCTGACTTTAGCTACATCACGACTCTGTATCAGCTGATACAGACTGCACCTTCCAAGACTGCACCTTCATGGGAAAGACTGATTTTATTTCAGGTTCAGCTGGAGATCCATTAACTTCAAATTACCAAACCTTGTCTATGATTTTTAGATGACAATGTCTTTTAATAAGGTATTGCTTCAGCACATCTGAATTAAATGGAAGATATGTATCCAAAAGCCTTTGATTAGTTAAAAAATTGCATATTATTCTCTTGATTTTTTGCTATCACAATGTAGGTTTTAATGAAGGAATGCAATGCACCTAAGAGGTTACTTTGCAAATATCAATATAACATAAAAATGCAGGAACTTCAGCAAAAGCAGTTTAAATAATTTTTTAAAGGTCACCTAACAAGCCAGGGACACCCAGGACTGAAAATCAAATCTGCTTACAAACCTGCGTTTCTGTTTCTAAGGAAAACGATTGTCCTCATGCCCTTTCCTAGGAAGGTAATATACTCCTCATTAATTTTAAATAAAAGATAAAAAATCTATGTCCCTTCACACTGTATACAAAAGAAAACATTAAAAAAATACAATCTAGAAAGGGAACATAGCATTAGAAATAATGCTTCAGCCACAGGGCCTTCCTTGAGCTGTAGCAAAATATTGAACACCATTAAATTAGTGTTCCTCCTAATCTTTTAATTCCTTTTAGATTTTCCCTGGACTATTTAAAATTCAAAATTCAAAGGGGTTGGGGACTTGGTCTCTTGAGTTCAACAAAGAGTTACAATTCCTTTAATACTATGCCTCTAGCCTTCTACTCAAAAGCTATTTTAGTTTACATTTAAGTATTCCTACCAATAAATCACATCCATCTGATTTTCTCAGTTTTTATTCATTCAGCCCCTAGAAAAAGAACATAAATATATGCTGAACTTTGAAATAAATTCAGTGTTTGCTTGCTTGTTTGGTTTGGTTTTTTTAGTCTTTCTTGTTTACTTGCTTTTGTTTCCAGTGAAACTGATATGAGGGTGCTTTTTTGCAATATAGTCATAAATGAATTGCTACAATGTACACAAATTTTCAGCTCTTATTAAAAAAATGTGAAAATAATTCTTTCATGCCTAGCTCTATCTGGAAGAAAAAGTCAATGAAAATTAAATATAATGGAAAACCAGAAAAGAATACATAACTGACCTATTCAGCTGTTTTTACTGCCCCTTATGGTGTCATTCTTCTGTGATTTTTTTAAATATTCCCATATGGATGAATATTTTATTTATATCTATTAAAAAAAAAGGATAAAAAGGAAGATCCAGGGAACTATGACCAGTCAGTCTCACCTCTGTGCCCAGCAAGCTCATGGAACTGATCCTCCTGGAAACTCTGAGAAGGCACATTGAAAATAAGGTGATTGCTGACAGCCAACATGGCTTCACTTGAGGCTGTATCAGTCCTGACAAATTTGGTGGCCTTCTTTGATGATGTTACAACGTTGGTGAGTAAGGGAAGAGCAATGGACATCATCTTCCTGAAGGTGTGCAAAGCATTTGACACTGTCCCATATGACATCCTTGTCTCTAAATTGGAGAGACAGGGATTTGATGGATCGACCACTTGGTGGATAAGGAACAGTCTGGATATTCACAATCAAACAGTTGCAGTCAATGGCTCATTGTCCAAGTGGTGACCAGAAACAAGTAGTATTCTCAGGAGTCAGTATTGCAACCAGTGCTATTTAACACCTTTGTCATCAACATGGACAATGGGATTGAGGGCACCCTCAGCAAGTTTGCTGATGACACCAAGCTATGTGGAACAATCAACATACTGGAGAGAAGAGATGCCGTACAAAGAGACCTGGACAAGCTCGAGAGGTGGGCCTGTGCAAACCTCATGAAGTTCAACCAGGCCAAATTCAAAGTCCTGAACATGGGTCAGGGTGATCTTAAGCATAAATATAGGCTGTGTGGAGAATGGATTGAGAACAGCTCCAAGGAGACAGAGTAGGGGGTGTTCATTGATGAGAAGCTCAACATGAGCCAGCAATGTATGCTTGCAGCCCAGAAAGCAAACTGCACCTGGCCTGCATCAAAAGAAATGTTGCCAGAAGGTCAAAGGAGGTGATTCTACCCCTCTGCTCCTGTAAGACCCAAACTGGAGAACTTGTGCAGCTCCAGGGCCCCCAACATAAGAATGACATGGACCTGTTGGAACAAGTCCAGAGGAGAAAGAAAACCAAAACCAAGATGAGTTTTAACACAAAAATGCTGAACATGCTGAAGATAAAACTGTAAATTTAGATTTAGTTTCATCACAACCTAACCTCAAATTTTAGAAGTGTGACCTAGTGAAAAGAATCTGTAGTAACTCAGAAAAAATAGACAGGTGAAAGAGAAGTATATAGAATAATCTCTTCAACTTTACTAGATTATTTGCAGTAGTGGTTATTAAAGTTTTATTTCAGAGTTGTGCTCCCTGTCTAAACTGAATTCCTTATAATGAATAGAAGCAAAAGCAGCAGGCAGAAATCCTCCAGACAAAAATGTCAATATATTATTGAAAATTTACTCATGAGAGAAAATAAGTAGGCTTTTCAGATTTTGTGTAATTAGTTCTTCTATAGATGCAGTCATGATATAGAGAGCAAATTTTGGGGCCCCACCTTCTATGCTTAATAGTAGAAACCCTTTCAGATGTTCATGAAGATCTGAGTGATAAGGACACTAAATGCTGATAACAGAGTTGATGTTGTGGAGTTCCACATTCATTTTTTATCTGTGATTTCTGTGTTAGATTTCCTCAGTCTCCAAGTCAGAAGGTTTTTTTTTATTGTTTTGCTCCCTCTATTTGATACATATATGCCACTAGGCATATGAAATTCAAGCTGTGCATTTTCTAACTTTTTAAAAATTCCAAAGACCATGCAGTAAACACGTAGCTGACAGTTTTCCCAACTATTATTCAAACAGAATACAATAGTTTTTTAATAACTATTTTGCTTTTTTTTAAGTTGGTGCATAAAAAAAAAAAAGAAAAAGCCTTCTTTGCTTTAGGAAATAATGTGTGTACCTAAAAACTGCTTAAACTGACAAAAAATGTAGGGGAGTAGAGGAAATAATACATGTCAGTTTATTTCTCAAATAGATATATTATTAGCCATTACATGGTCATTTTAGAGGTGCCAATGAAGATACCTTTAGAGCAATAGCTACTACAGTTTACAAGTGTCAGATGTTGTTTATTAGAAGCCAAGAGAGAATAAAAACCAACAAAACAATCTACAACCCACCCACCCCTTGGAAAAAATCCCAAACATTTCTCTTCCCTTACTATTTGTGGTGGTGGATAGTCAAAAAAAAGAAACACTCCAAAATGGACAATTTCAATAGAAACCAGTATTGTATATGAAAAGTGAACGTTGACAAGCCTTCCATCAAAGTAATTAAAATTTGTAAATAAATTCTTGAAATTTGCCCAGCTTTTCTCTAGATTAGTGACGTCACTACTTGGTTCTCATGTTTAGAATTTGGTGCTAATGATTTATTGCCAACATGGATTTGGAAGCTAGTCTATGAAATCAATGCCTTTATAAACAGCTGGAAAGACTTTACAATGAATGCCAAGTTAGAGCTAATTATTTTCTTTCTTTGAAATCCCAGATACTTTTCCAGAATTCTGTTAAGCTTGGAATATGTAACTTCTACAATCTAGCCACTACAGAAAACTGTATTCTAAATCTACCATATTTTTTTCTGAATTATGCACTATTTTAACATATTATTGGGTCAAATTGTTCAGTAAGTTAATTGACATAAGACTGATGAAGCACTTACCTAGTGGGTCAGAAAAAATAATAATAATAATAGAATTTTACAGAATACTTATAATTCAAGAGCTAATTTAAAATAAACTTATTCTGTTCCATGAAGCAGAAAAATATTATTTAGCCTGTTTCACAGGTAGGAAAATCAATCAATACTGTCTCAAAGTCACTGGCACTCCACTAGAGGCTTGAAAGTTGACTTATATGAGATTTTACTGTAAGTCTGGCATTTAAATGCAGTAGAAAATAGAGTATACATAAAAAGTAAACTCCTGTAACAACTAATCCTGCAAACCATTTCTAGGCACATGAAGGACATAACTAGAAAGAAAAATAAAGCTTTTTGTCTTTTCAACTAATGTTTTCCTGGAGGATTTTTTAATTTCTAGTGATCTTAATTCTGTCTAAATTATCAGATATATAAAAAAATGTTCAATTATGTAGTTTAAAATTTTGAAATATTTGAATTTTCAATTTTTTGTTCTTAAAAAATACTTCTTTTTTTTGAAATCTAAGTATTTAATCTTTTTCTATATAGAAAAAGCAGAGCTACGTTTTACAGATTCATAAATAACAAAGAAAGAAAAAAGAAGTATTAAGTATTAATCTTTTAAAAGCAATATCAATTGAAATGGTATGACAGCAATTAAGGAGGAAGTTAATATTGAAGTCAGCATTTGAAAGCTTTGAATAAGTGGAAGAAAAACACACCAAAACAACCATTATCATAGGCTAAGACTGGTTTGCTCTTCTCTGGGTTCATGCTGTAATCCCATCATACCTGACAAACTCAAATGAATGTGATATTATTGTCTCAAATTTTCATTAGGAAGTCATATGCAAAAGACACATATATATGTCTGATATGATAGCAGTGAAACATCTCACCTCAGAAACATCTACTAAGAACAACTTGAATAAAAAGAAGAGTCTTTTTGATGAAACTAAATGAGAGAGTGTCATCAACTGTGATATCTGGTGATAAAAATCCTGTCACATACTGGACAACTAAAATTTGCCATTCCTGCTTGGTGCCAGCTAACTGTTCTGGGATATCAGCCACGCAACCTGATGGACTCTATGGATTCTTCATGTACCATTTTGTAAAACAGGTTAAGGGAAAAGGATGTTAATGCATAGCAGTCTCTATCAGAATTGTCTTACATGGTATTTTGGAATATTTGGGATTTTTTTCATTCCACTTACACAGATAGTACAGGCAAAGCTTATCATACTTTAGGGCATCTTTCCTTTATTCTTTTTCTTAGACATCTTTTCAAGCAATACTCTCTCTTTAATTTCTCAATTTGCACAGTATTTCAGAGCTCTACATTTATACCAATAACATTTCTCTATTGGCTGGGATTGCTTATTTTTCATTCAGTTTTTTTATAACAATAATAATGACAAAATAAAACAAGCATCTGCTAGACTGCAGTAAGTTTTTGGCTTTCTATGCTCTGTGCAGAGTAAAAATAGCTGAAGTTTATTTCATAAAATGAATGCTTTCAGGCTATAGTCTACCCGACACAAGTGCTGCTCAAAGGCAGAATTTAACCTTTGTTCTTTCATGGTTGGTTTGAAGTGCTCAACTACTGTCCCATAATTTTTCAGCAATTTCTGGCCCTGAGTTTCTGTAAGACTTATATGATCAATTAATTAAAAAACAGAGCACCACTTGAAGAAACAAGTGATTTATAATGGATGGTCCACTCCTGCAGTTTGTAGTGTTATTGGATGCTGTTAGAATAGTTAACTCACAAAATACTAATGCCTGTTCCCCTGAGAAGCTGCTATTTTGAATTTGACCTCTAATAGTATAATAATCCTTACAGGTTAAGTAGGGCTAGGATCCTAGTAGAGCACCTCTCTGCAGAGAGGTGCAGGCAGATGTAAATATGTCAAGGTAGCCACGTGCAAGCCAGTTATGATTCTGGAACTGTGTACTGGAGCGGGGTGTAGACCAAGTTAGCAGCTCAAGCTGGACAGATCAAAGGACAGTGAGAATATTCACAGGATACTCTGCACCTACACATACACATGAACCAGGGTGACGGGTATGGAACCTCTCCTGTGCAGACTCCTTCCTAGACCATGTTTTTGTTGCTTCCTTCCTAGTAGTGTCTCCTACAGCAGAACATCCTGCACAACTCTTTATGTTGCATTGGGTATCACTCTGCACAGAATTTTTGGTGAACTCATCAAACATATCTGGTACCTTACACAGAAGTCCTTATTGTGTATGTATGCAGTAAAGGAAACAGTTGTTGAAGGGTGTGAATCAATATCCAAACTAATAATTTATTTTTATAGTTAGATTTACTATGACTATGCTTTTAGCAATTGGAAGTAAAGAGAAGCTCATGTGACAGATAGGTGTTGCGCTTACCATGGGATAGATGGGGGCAGGGAAAAGAGCATGTGAGTTTGAATATTCTATAATCAAACTGAATTAATGGACAAAACAACACAGCTATGTGGGATGGCCTTGGATTATATAGGCCTTAACAGCTCTACAATGGAACCATATCTGTTTCAAGAAGAGTGTCACTGTAAAGCATCAAATACTTTAGCATATCATATATAGAATAGTAATAAAAATAAAAACCGAAATCACTATCTCATAATCAGAGAACAGCTACCTTTACAGGTTCAATGCCCCAGGCTGCTGTTGGGTGATGGCTGGTCAGTTTGGGATTCAGAAGTCAAGCTGTAGAACTGTATAGGTGTACATTTTCTAACTGTAATTGTTCTTATTCCTCTATTGGCCTAAAGTCAATAACAGACTTTAGGCCAATCATTTTCCAAAACTGTGACAAGGCCTTCAGTAACTTTTAGATCCTTGTTATTTACCATTTTTCTCCTCTCCTCCCCCAGGTGAACCCATATAGACAAGCTACAAACAAGCCTGATTTGTTTAACAGTGCATGCTGCATTAACAATTATCTGGGATTCTACAGAAAAATCACTTGGAAAGGAAAATAACTGAAATACCAAAGTTTGAAAGCTTTATTTGAGTCTATTTTGAAATGAATCCTTTAAGAAAGAATAAGAATTATTTGCAGAATTGTTTTATAAGAAGCTGTAAAAAAGAAAAGGATGTAGAGTAAAGACATTTCATATGAGAATAATGTATTTCTAACCAGTGTTCAAATGATAACTGACATAAACTTATTAGAACCTAGAATTAAAAATCCCATCCTGCTGCCACTGAAAAGTTAATCACAGTATGAAGCTAATCCTGGATATCAGGATTTTCCCACCAATAAGCTCTGTGGTATATAAAGTAGACCCTAGAGTAGCACATCTGTGCTCTACATGCTAAGTCTTGAACTCATATGAAGTATCTTAAGCTTAAAAAAAAAAAAAAAAAAAAAAAGAAAAGAAAGAAAATGAAAAAGAACCACAATAATCAGCATTTAAGTTAATATAGGAGCATGAAAGGATGTATATAATCATCTACTTAGTGGAAGCTGCTTGTGCAGTAATTCTTAATAAGCACTGGCTCTTCAAGTTTCTTGTACAGCAATAAAAATTCACTACTTAAATAGATGAAAAACTATTTTCTGCAATCAGCAGAAAAATAAATAAATAAATAAAGCCAGCAAACCTAGCTATAGCTCATAAGGTTTGTTTTAGCAACTTTGCAACATAAGTTCAGTTGATGAGAGCTTTCAATGCTGCAAATGGTCTACTGTAAAAAGCACTTAGTCCTGCTGCTTTGCTCTGATATCTTGCAATAAGGTTCAGAAACCTAATAGATGACTGATGAAGTTCTTAATAACGTTTTTTATGGTAGTTCAGCAATGCAGAATAACACTAATTAAAAGTGTTAAGCAAGCATTTTAACAATTGTTTCAAAAGTATAATGGTCTTTAAAATTTCTAAGTGTTAAAACATATGATTATAATGATTATAATCTTAATGAGACTATGTGCTCTTAAAGACATTTTGAATTTCCAGCAGTTAAAATGTTTAGTGATTATTATTATTATTTCCCCTACCCGTTAGGTTAAGCAAACCTGCCTGAAAAATTACCACCAGAAAATTGCTTCATGCTTTTTTAAAATACAACGTAGATATCCTCACAATAACATTATTTTAAGGACTTTTCTAGTATGGTTTCTCACTGTACAGATGATAGATTGCTCCAAGCTGAGAATCCTGTCGCAGGTAAAAGAAAAAACCTTCTCAGAAAATCAGTTGGCACTTTTTTATTTTCTACTTGTTTTGTATAGGATAGGATTAAGTACACAGTGGGACTTCAGCATATCAGTTTCAGGGTGTAGGAATGTAGAACATGTATTGTAAATTGGATCATTAGGTTTTTTTTATGAGGAAGTATGCACAGTAAAAAAAAAAAAAAGAAAAAAAGGAAAAAGGCATTTGAGAATAGAAGAAGGGAGTTTTTAAAAGCTGTAGTGTCAGACTGAGTTGGATCATTGCCTGAAATATACTCAAATATTAACTTAAAACCTGAAGTGTAGGTAACATAAAATAATAATAAAAAAATAAGTAGTTGTTCTACAAGAAAAATGTGTTTTCCTATATTTAAACTGTTGTCACGTATATTTTTGAAAGCTCTGAGGTGGGTCATCAGAGGTTGTGTCAGTGGGTCAGGTCAGTGTCATTTTAAAACAATGATAATAAAAAGAAATGTGATGCTTGTATTTCAGACTCATCTCTAAAGCTTATTTTTTAATAGCTTTTCAAGTTCTGTAAAGATATTTTTGTTTTTCTCTCTGCTTTTACTTTTTGATATCAATGATGACGTGTGACTTAAATTCTAATTTTGATTTTGAGTTGGATGGCTTTTGTTTTCTTTTCTGTCAGCTCATATTCTTCCCTAATGTACAGGCTGCAGGGGTTACTTTCAGCAGCGATTATGAGAGATGGTAGTAAGAAGGTAGTAATATAGAAAGCCCTTCGTTTATATGAGGATTCGATCTCACTTTTTTTTTTCTTTTCTTTTTTTTTTTTTTTTTTTTTTTAAGGCTATGCCAATTGCTGAGAAATGGCAGGGAATATTAAATTTCCAGCAAATCAGGCAATACTCATACGTTTTATTGCTTCTAACTGTGATCAAACAAAAAAATAAGCAAGAATTGTTGGGTTTGGGGTGATGTTATTTATCTAAGAAAACAGAGTTTGTATGCTTTCTCTACCTACATATGCATATTACAGTGCTGACAGAAAGTTGTTTGCATCCCTTAAATCATCAAAAAAACCAAACAGAAAGCCAATACTTTGAGCTCATCTACGTACTTCCAGCTTTCTAGATAAGCAGACTATTGTCCTACTTATTGTGTACCTTTCCTTTCTCTCTGCTAGAATACTTCTGGATGTAACTATTAAATTTGGTGAAAACTATCCCTCAAGTTAAATTAGCTAACAAGTAATTTTCCCTTTGGAATTAGCCAAGCAAAAGAGGTGATAGTGAGTGTCATATTAACATGTGAAACTCCATGCTCAAACAATTGTTACATCTTCCAGTTTCCTAGTGGTATTTGGACAACTCTTGTTTTGGTTGGTGTTGGTGTTTAAGTAAAACTTAACAAATTCATTCTGTCGTTCATAGAAATAAGTGACACTCCTCAGAGCAGAATACTTATGAAGTCATAGACTGATGTTTCCCTACCATTTCAGCACATTGCCATCTGTACCTCTAGCTTCTACATGTACCTTTTGAGGACATCCCTACCCTTCAGTGTATTGAATGTTCCTCCTAGTTTGGTATTGTCCATGGACTTGCTGAAAGTGGACTCCCTACCACTGCCTTGGTTGATACCTTGATTGTTGAAGGTGATAAACTGTATTAAGCTTGGTATCAATCTCTAAGGAACACCACTAGAGTGGACTGTTGAAGTGTAGATAGCAAGACACTGAGCCCAGTGGTCTAGCCAGTTTCTCACTCCTATTGTGATTATTTCTTTTAGTGATCTCTCTGCTTCATACATCAAAAAGTTGTCACCTGACATGCCAGAAATTTCTGGATTGCTTGCATCTCCCAGCAGTTACTCTCCCAGCAGATGTTGGGGTTGTTGAAGCCCACTGTGACAGCCAGTGAGACTTCTGTTGGGTTGTTTTGGTTTTTTTTTGTTTTTTTTTCCTGTGCAAAATGGCATAAAGATTTTATTAACTTTCCTTTAAATCATTCCTGTAGAAAAGGAATACCCATTCTTAAACTATCTTAACTGATTTTTAACTATCAGTCTTCAACTGTCAAATTTTTAAAAATAAAAATAGCAAAGCCCAAAAGGAATATGAGGTCAGATCATCTGTACGTAACCATACTGGTTATAGCTACCTTAGAAACATCTTTCCCATTATCAGCTCCCCAGTAGGAGTTACAAAATGCTTCCCAGCATACTATGTATCTTACAAGCAACAGTAAAATATGTGACATGCCACTCTAAAAGAACAAGATGATGGAAACCTTCTCTGATATCCCAAGTGTATCTAAGTATCTAACCCAGGTGTATCTAAGGTATCTAACTACCTTTGCTAGCAGATAAATTCTTGCTTCTTATGCATATTTGTGACTATTTGCTGTCAGTAAAGTGTTTTGTACTGATCTGAGCAGTCTCTTTGTATATATGTTTTATCCTTTTATGAACTGTAGTTAAATCTTTCCGTTCCTTGGATTCTGTGTCATAAGTCTGTGTCATGGACCCATATATGAAGAAATTTTTTTCTGACTATATATGAGTGCATTCAAATTACTGTTGTAAAATGTGTCAACTTTTATTTATAAATGTTAATCCACTCTATTTTTCTCTATAAAATATAGGTTTACCAATTTTCTGGTAGAGAAATCTCACAGACTTTGCTAATAACTACTGATTTTTTTCATATAACTCCTATTCTATTTGTTCATATTCTAGATAAAGGGTAATATGTATTCTTTGCCAAAATGTAAAATCACATAATCTCCTTAACTTTTACTCCTCAGAAAGCATATATTAGGTCTGACTTTGACGTGTAAAATGCACACTGTCTTTTCAAAAATATTTTACTCTCATCTGACAGGGTTACTCTGAGCAGTTAAAATGAGTGTTAAAACAACCACATTTCCAATGCAAATTTTGAAAGGAAAGCTAGAGTGTAATGACAGTATCTGTGATAATATGCAGAAGGAAAATTATGTGAATTAAAGACTAAGATTATCCTCAGTGGCAAGCAGGATTGCTTCTCAGTGTTATGGTAATAAGAAACCTACATTGTGATATACAAAATCATAAACGCTTTTCCAGTCACAACAATGAGTCTGAAGCTGCAATGCACTTTCAAGTTATTTTTCTTTTGGTTTTTAAGTTCAAGCATTCAAATGTTAAACATTTATTAATATATGCATAGTCTTTATTTTCTTGGCTTTTAACTAATAAAACCAGTAACACACCACTCTGAATCCCCACGAGGAAGGACTACAACGTGAAGCCAATCTTTTGTCAGGTACTTCACCAGTTCTTAACCTTTCTCATTACTATGTTACAGAAAAAGAAATACACATGGAACATCTTTTCAAAGCATTCGTACAGAAAAACAGTGAGTATGGTCCTACTTGCTTTCACCAATCAATAAATCTTTCCTGTATTCCCTCAGGCAGGTCAAAAACAGCTGAATATGTATTTAACATCTGGCACCACACTTGCACTCTTCACTTCAGCCAATAGCGTAGCTAATTCTAACTACTAACAAGTTTTTAAAGATAAAAGTAATGGAGGATTCTTTTGGGAAAACCATTCCACAATTTAATAGATATCATCATCAGGAAGTCTGATTTATAACTTATCTTTTATTAATTCTATTAATTATTGTGTTACCTCTTATGTGTTTAATTTTGGCTCCCTCAGAATGTTTTCTTCCTTAAAATAAGCAGACACTTCTATAATATCTTCTTGCAGACATTCTTCAGCTAAATTACGTACAGTATATTAAGAGAAGTGTGACGTTACTAGGTCAGTTCAGTGATCCTTTTCTCATATGTGGAAATAAATCTACAGGCTCGATTTAGACTGAATACTGGGAACCTAATAAGAACCTAAACTGAGAATAACTACTTAATTCAGTGCAGAACACTCACTTTTTCAACTGTGCAAACATGTTCTTCTGACTTATCAGGTAAAGACTGTTATTCTCTTTAATATAGAAGTTACTCACAATGGCATACATTACAAAAATTAAGTGACAGTGATATGCACTGGTTAAAAAAAATATTTATTGTTAAAATTCCTTACAGTAAAGAAAGGAAATTATAAGTGCAAATATGATTCAGTGTCAAGACTCTTTCCCATATAAATGGACAAAGTCTCTGGGTTGAGAAAGGATCAGATGTTGTTGTCCTTTTTGTACTAGAATACAACCTGAAAGCACAAGGATTTCTATTAATGCAATCTGTGGAATAAGGATTTGTTTAGGGTATAACCCACATTAATCTAGAGACCTAATCCTAAAAATACACTTTTCACCACGTCCAACAAATGGTGTATGTATGGTTGTTCTGTCTTTCTCTATTACTCTCCATGGAGCCAATTACTAATATATACATTATTTAAAATAATTTTTTTGCCGCATCTGTTGGAGAGCCATTAAACACAAATGTTAGAGTCATTAATAAAATGTTTTTACTAGTGTATCTTTTAAAAGCTGTTTTGTAGCTGTTCATACATACTGGTGTCCTAGGATGAGATGATTAGCAAGAACCAGCTTTTCCTTCTAAAGCAGATGCTGCTTCATCTCCACGTGGTTAGATGAACTCCCCCGCCCTGTATTTTTCCAGCTATGAATATACTGAATAATGTTTCTGCCCTTTCCAGACCTCACATTGGAAATCTCTCCTGATTTTCAAACTCCTCCACATTTTATTTTTAACTGACAGGAATTTAAACTCTTCACTGGCACCTTTCCAAGCCCACCTGCCTTGGTTTTCTTCAATGAACAGCAATTGTAGCAAACATTGTAGAGATTTTATGTTATATACCTTTTTTGTTTGTTTGTTTTGTTTAGGGTTTTGGTTTTTTTAGGGTTTTTGTTTTGTTTTGTTTTCTTCCTTGCATGAGTTTTTGGCTGGCTCTCTGTAATTCAGTACTACTTACCTAAAATCTTATGAAAAGAAGGGAAGGGAAGGGAAGGGAAGGGAAGGGAAGGGAAGGGAA
>VZRU01017557.1:529354-541247 GCA_013398155.1 Pedionomus torquatus | reverse complement strand
TTTTTTTTTTTTTTTTTTTTCCCAAGCAAGCAAAGTATGATCAAATCATCACAGCAGAGTGAAAAATGTGGCTCACACCTTAGAAGCTTTGTATTCTTAGCACTCTGACCTTCTTATATATGTGAAATTTATTTCAAATCTGTATTTTCACTCTGGAAAAATGAGGAACATTGAGATTTATTTATTGCCACTAATGAGAGGAGTGATTGTTTGGTGATGTACCTGCTGATAGCATACAAAGGATGAAAATTCTCGAGGGATTTTTTTCCCTTTCCTCAGAACAAACAAAATAGCTAAGGTGATGCAAATACAGGTCATGCAGCTCAAGAAATAAGTGAGGAACAATATCTGATCACTAATATTACCTTTATAATAAACCACAGGTTTCATTTTTATAAGAGAATAAATTGTCCAGAATATGCTCAATATGAACCGCAATAGAGAACAAAACTTTATATCCAGTCTAAAACACAAGCAAAGGCACATTTTCATGATAATATTCTACCATGTACCTCAAAGAATTACAAAAAAAATATGCTGGCCTTTGTTGATGATTTTCTGGTTAAATCTCCATGGCTGCAGCTGAGAAAAAGCTTTGTATGGATGCATATCTGTTTGTGCATTTCAGGGTCTATCAAGCTAGACTGAATACGCTGATTAATACAGTAACCTACAAAGATATCTTAGTCACATCTAATTTGTACTGGTTTGGTTTGGTTTGTAGGGTTTTTGTTTGTTTGTTGGGTTTTTTTGTTTTTTTTTTTTATTTTTTTATTTTAATTTATTTTAGTTACCCTGTAGAGAAGAATTACCCACTTGCCAAGGAAGAAAATTAAATATTAGTTACAGACGTGATTTTTATACTTCCAGTTTTCATTGTTATTAGTAGTTGTTTAACCAAGTATTAACAATGTCTTTGGAAAGTATATGTTTGGGATTCTATCATGTTTGAAAATCATAAAATTATTACAGTTGTAAATTAGATACTGTTTTGCTATTTCATTATTAACTTATATTAGTTTATATACAGAATGTATTTGTCCCCATAATTATTTTTTTTGTATGTCAATAAAATTTTGAGTATATAGCTAGCTGGGAAGAAAAAAATAACACTTTCCTTTGCTTTGATTTTTAATGTGCTGTTCTACACAAGCCTAAGACTGCTATGGTTATCCCAGACATATTCACATGCCTGTAAGGATTCACCTTAGAAGAAGGGGAATATTTGGAACATGAGGACAGGACAAACTGTTATTGTTTACTTCTTCTGTATCACTTCACTAAGATTCAGTAAAACCCAGATGAGCCTATAAAATATTCAGAGAGCAATAGGCAGCTCTGATTTTGCTGACTCTAAGGGAAAAATCACCCAGAGAGAAGAAAACTGTTTCTTTTTTTCCTAGGCTTTTCTACATCTAATTTAGGAGATTCTAACCTTTCACTAGGAAAACTGACATCACAGACTAAAAAACCTGCACTTACTGTTTGTAAATCAAGGCTTAAACTCCCCCCCTACTTTTTAGTGTGAAAACAAAGAAAATTGAGTGAAGGATGTGTTGCTTCTGCAAGGTTATATCAGTTGTTATATTGACATGGCTGAAATTTAAATGCTGTAAAATTTGTTATTTCAAGTCTCATTAACCTAGAAGCTGTAATAATCCAGCAGCCCATTCAAACTAAATCCATTTTTCTTGCAAAGCTGATTTACGTTTTTGGTAGGTGGGCCTCATGTACTGTTTCTTTCTAAACAGGCTGAGATAGTCACTGGGAAAAGCAGGGGCTCCTTTGATCAAAGGTCACAAGAAGATGTGGCCTGCTATACTCAAATTCCCCATCTATCTGATTAATGGACACTTTCAGCTAATAAATACAATCAGTGAGGGAGTTTAAGAAATCAGTAACAGCTCTGATCTCTCATCGATCAACTATTTCGTATAGAAGGGATTTTCTGTAAACCCTTTTGGACTGAATGTCTAGATGAGTGTTGTTTGTCTTGCAAATTACAAACGTAAGAAACATGGCATTTTCTGGGTAGACTTTCTACCTCAAGACCAAGGTTCTCCTTTTGACTGCTTCTGTGTATTTTTTGAAAAACAAAAAGGCACAATATTGGTCTGATTTCTCTGAGTCTTCTATAGGATGTTTCTGCTCAGCTATAAAATAGAGCAGATCTCAGTAAAGGAATGACAATTACAAAGCTCATGCCATGACAATTAGGTGCCTTCTTATTTTCATTTGTATATGCTGATAAACTCTTCCTGCCTGTTCTATTCTGCTCTGAGATACTGTTGTTATGTTCTATACAAAAAAGAAAAAGGAATTTTCCATGGGACACCGTGACTGCTGTTTCAATATGTCACATTATACCCAGTGCATCTGCAGGTACAGCTTAGAGTAAGGGCCTGCTACGATATATGATGCTTTCAGAGATTCACCATGTTTTTAGATTCTAAAAGATGCCATAATTTCTTTTTTTCTTTTTAACTTTATATTTTCTTATCACTACTGCATAGATCTTTTTTGTAAATGATGAAGAGAATATTACAAGGTGAAATAATAAACATTGGCTAACTAACCCAACACTTTTACTTCTCTGCTAGCAAAAATCACTTTCCAACATGATTTTCTGAAGATATCTCTTTTAGCAAACTGCTCATTTTTTTAACACTAATTGTGTATGTCTGGAATTTGGTTAAAGATTTTCCTTATTTTTTTCTTCATAATTTCATTATGTGGAGAAGTAGTATCAAATGAATACTCTTCATTTCTTCTGTAACTGACAATTATTTTATTACATATATACTTGAATATAAGTATTTCAAATGCTTGAAATACTGCGTCTAGCTTTGGAGTCCTCAACCCAGCAAGGACATGGACCTGTTGGCACAGGTTCAGCAGGGAGCCATGAAAATGATCAGAGGGCTCGAGCACCCCTCTGATGAGGAGAAGCTGAGAGAGTTGGGTTTGTTCAGCCTGAAGAAGAGAAGGCTTCAGGGAGACCTTATAATGGCCTTCTAGTACCTGAAGGGAGCCTACAGTAGAGATGGGGATGGATTCTTTGTCAGGGAATGCAGTTATATGATGAGGAGTAATGATTTTAAACGGAAAGAGGGAAGATTTAAGATTAGATCTTAGCAAGAAATTTTTTTCCTGTGAGGGTGGTGAGACACTGGAACAGGTTGCTCAGGGAACTTGTGGAAGCCACATCCCTGGGAGTTTTGAAGGCCAGGCTGGTTAGGGCTTTGAGCAACCTGGTCTAGTGTGATGTGTCCCTGCCAATGGGGGTTGAACTCGATGATCTTTAAGGTCCCTTCCAACTTTAATAATTCTATGATTCTATGCCTTTAATTCCCATAAACCCACCATACAAGGGCATGAAGATGAACATGTATTCAATAAAAGTAGACAATACTTTTTGATAACCTGTCAGAAAATTCAAAACTTTGAAAGAAACCTTCCCTGGAAGTGTTCAAGACCAGGCTGGATGGGATTTTGAGCAACCTGGGTCTAGTGGGCGGGGGTTTGGAACTAGGTGATCTTTAAGGTCTCTTCCAACCCAAACCATTCTGTGATTCTCTAGACTGAAGCTACCATTAACTGTCTCCAAGTTTGGATAATTACAACAATCAGTTGTATTCACAATGTTTTCCTTTATCATAATCTTATATAGTCTAAGGCTATGTAAACATATTTGCCACAAGATTATACTTTGTTTTTATTGTAAACCAGGCAGACACCATGAAAAGGTGATCCCAATAAAAGAAATTATTTGTTTATAGTATTCTTCTCCTGTGCTGTCTTTATACCCTTTCTTCCCAGACAGTCTAAACTGGAGGTTGCAAATATATTTTGGTGTGTACCCTGGAAGGAGACAAAACCCAGCTGAGATCAGGGTTTAATTAAGGAATTAAATTCCAGAAGTGCAGAGTATCTCTGAGAATATCTCTCAGCATATCTTTTCCAGCTGAATAGATACAGATAGCTACTTTAGAAATTGAAGTGTGATTATCTATATGAGGTTTGATCTCAACTCATAACATGTAACCAGATTCCTAAGGTGTTTTGAATTTATTGCAGAAATATAGTTAAGATAAAAAGGTATGTAATGTCCTGATTAAGTCTTTCAGCTGCTTAAACTGATTCTTCTGAAATTTAAATTGCTTTATTCAGTGGACAACCAGATCATATATAAAATCACTTTTGAGCCTTTTGGCTTCTTCCTGTTGAAAATAAACTTTTTTTTCTGTGAGTAAAATATATATATATATATAAAGTATAATAGCAATGAAGGAGATACATCAGATATAAATTCTATTTTAAATCATAAACACTGAGTAAAATATCAAAAGCTCTGACTGTGATAGTTATGCATTTCATTGGCAATTTCCTGTTCTAAGATCATTTGTTAATGAGAAAATTATGTAATATTGCTGTCAGTCTCCAAAGACCAAACCTGGGCCTCTTCTAACTAGCTAAACTCTGATTTTTTTTTTTTTTGCCTTTCTGTAAAATGGGAAAATCACCATGCTCATCCATCATTCAGGTATTACAATGTTGCAGTGTTAAACAGGAATAATTCTGTATCTTATGCTCAAAAAGTTTATTATTGTTGTTACTACTACTATTCTTTATAATGCCATCATTTCCAGTGATTTTCAAAATACTTAGTATATATTTTTAATTGTTATTGAAAAACAGCCATTAATTTTTTAGTATACAGATGTTATCAGTAAGCAGCGATGGAATAATAAAAACCTTGGGAAGTAAATCACATGGCTTTTTATATCCTAGGCAAGTCCAAAACATAGATTACACGTATCTATCTTATAAACTTCCATGTTTAATTAATGGTATCTTCAAGACTAGGAACATGAAGTGGCATTTGCTTTAATGCCTGTGCTTTGATTTGTCAATGAGTTGAACGAGTTGCCTGAAGACCAAAATAAATGGCTTCCTCCAAGTACCTCTGGCCCGGAAATAGCCTTTGCAGAGTGAAAAATTACCAAATGCAGGAAAATAACCGAACCACTGATAGAAGAACATATAAATGGATGTAAAAAGCTATAAAGAAATTTCTTTAGCAAGAGGGAAAGCTTTATTTAACTGCAGACTAATCAAGGTCAAAATAAACCAATGTGGTATCAAAAGAGAGGCTCTGTGATTCAGAAATCAAAACATCACAAAATGTTTGAATGGAACTATCACAAATATCCCAAGGTCTTTTTTGTATGTCAACAATGCTTTAGAGTGGTGAAAAAAAATATATGTTTTTCTGTTCATAGCTTAGTGTTGTTGCTTTTTTGTTTCTCGTTTTGGACTTTAAACAAGCAAAAACCCAAATGAAAATAAAAATACAAAATCCAAAAACCTGGAACATCCTGTTTTCCTTTTTGCAGGAGGAAAATGGAAAATCAGAGTGTACTTGGGGCATTGGGGCAGCTGATTGATGTTAGTCTATTCACACAGGGAATGAGTAGGAAATGGGAAAAAACCTCCAGGGAAGGATGCTTAGTGGAACAATTCCTTAAGGTGCTAGCTAAGGAAGGTTTTGCATGAGCTGTGACTTAAAGACCCTCGGACTTCCACTGAACTAGACAAGGTTTGAATTCAGTTCACAATAAATGATTGCTAACCACAGCACTTGATAAATCTGGTTTGAATCTGGTCTAAGTCTGGTTCCAGACTATGTTATGCTGTTTCTGCAAATACCAGGCCTAGCTTTTACATCTGTGACACCAACATGGAGAAAATCTGTGCCTTGTGTGTTTTTCAGGAGTTTCTGTATGTGTGTCTGGTTTCTGTTTTTCAGACAATCAAGATGTATTGATTTTGTTTTAAAGGGGGAAAACAACATGTCAGTCTTCTGAAACTGAAATTTCAAACTATACATGTAACAAAAGAATTAGTTTTGGAAATAGACAAAATAGAGCCTACATTCACAGTACTGAAATAAGCAATATTAAAGGGAATAGTAACATCTCAGACCAAATCTTAAGTCTTATGAAAAAAATGATGACTAACTCCTTCATGCTTACCTGGCCAGAAACTGCATTTTCACAAACAAATGTTTCATAATATTTAGGGAATTCTGGTGCATGATCATTAACATCAAGAACTTGGATATACACATTTGCTTCTGAAATTTTTTCAGGATTTCCTGTTGGTTAAAAAAAAAAGACGGAAATAAAACACTATAAATATTCTACTAGATATTTTAAAGTAAGCATTAGAAAATTTTATGAATACTCTGCAAAAAGAAGTCACTGAGACCTACAGACACATTTTATACTAAAAGCTTTTAATGAGTTAAAATATATCCTATACATATAAAAAGGGCATTCTCTTTCTTTGCTGGGTTTCTCTTTACAAAAGGTAGTGGGGTTTTGCTTTTTGCTTTTTGTTTGTTTGGTTTTCTTTTTCACCAACACATCACAATAAATATCTTGAAATATATAACATATCTTGAAGTATATCAGGATATTTCATGACAAATTTTGTAGTTGTTCACTGTTTCATTTACCAAGTCACAAATGGATTTAAATGTAAAAAAAATAAAAGGTCTGATCTGGAGAAATTAAATGAGGTTTTGTTCATGTAGAACAGTTTACTGTACTAGTCATTTATAAGGTTATGTGGAAGGAGAGTGTCTGCTTCTCTAAGAGAACCTGGTCAAGAAGCTTATTAAATGCAACAAGAGTTAATAAGAAAAGGAAGAAGTCTGTAAACAAGAACATATAGGGACACAAACCTTAGGGATGAATGATAAGGGATGATGTAATGAGAACCAAACCTGGTCAGACACACTAAATGATGGGGGTACCTGTGTGTGTGAGAATGATTATTCCTGAGAGGTTATTGGATTGGGAAGCTGAGAAAGAAAAAGGGGAAAACAGAAACAAGACATACCAAGACACAGACCTAACAAAGCAAACTTGGATACAATGACAAGAAACAAACCTCATGATAATTGATGAAGTATCTGGAAACCACAGGGAAATAATTCCAGGCAGATCAACGTCACATTTGCAACAGATAAGACTGTAAACCAGAGGGACCTCAGACCCGGAGGGGCATGGGAATCTGTGGAGCTCTACAAACCCACGAAGGACATACAGCAAGGAACAAAAAGGGGGCAGACAGGAAGGGGTACGTTAAATGGGGCCAATCAGTATGCTTGTCTGACTGAGCCCTGCACCAGATTATCCATCACTCCTATCATTTTATATCTTCTTATTATATCTTTTCTAAGCTATCTCTCTGCATAATTTCACTCTATCATTGCATGTGTATGTGTGCTTCAAGGGCTAAGAGCTATGAGACTGTTGTGACCTGCATATGTGCGACTGAAATTTTGTGCCATCTATTGCAGTCGGTTTGATGGTGCAGTGGGTGTCCCTGGCCTGTGGTACTAGCTAATGGAGTGAGTCAGTGGCACAGGAAACAAATATCTGTATCTTCCCCAAATTCAGCGTGCTTGGGGTGTACATGCCTTTTAGCTATCAAACTTTAAGATGGACTCAACAGTGAGTAGGGGGTCCTTGGGTTTAGGCCAGGTGCTTGGGGTCATCCATGCTGGTGTGCTCAGAGTGGACTTGTTAATGTGGGCTACATGGGGGATGAGAGTGTGAGTGTCACATATATGACAGAGAGCATCTAGCATGCATTAGCTGGTGCGCTGGGGACCCATAAAGTGGATAAGAAAACCTGGAATCCAGGTGGGGGTGTTGGGAAAGCAGAGGGTCCATGCAAGTAGTGAAGGGATCTATGAATGTGTGCTTGTGAACCTGGAGAATGTCCTGTATGTGTTTTTGTGCCTGTACCAGTGACCTGCCTCTCCAGCTGAGGACGGGGAGGGGAATCGGCTGTTTGTAGTTGCGGTTTGTGTGAGTCCTGTATGTATGCCTTGTATGCCACTTTCAGTAGTACCTTGTCTGTGGCAGTTTGCATGACGAGTCATGGCATTGTCCTTTGCATCTGTGTTTGTGTGTGTATGTCTCCAGAACACCTCCTCAGCTTTGTTACTGGTTGAGCCTACAGACAGCAACGTCAGCTGCATCCCTGAGTCTAGGCACAAGCTAGGGTGGCTGGGCACTGGGCTGTGGTCCAGCAGCCAGGCAGGAGCATTCTGGGCCAGAGCAGCTGGAAGAGACAGCTGCACTTTCTTACTTAACATCACTTAACATCATGGAAACTACAATGATTGGTCACAATCCTTTCAGAAATTCTGTTACTCTTCCCCTTCTTTAGTATCTTAAAATTTTGAAGTTTGGGGAAAAAAGTTCACCAAAATTTACATTCTTAAAAATAATTCTGCCACTGCTAGACATGCAGTAGTTGCAGTGGACACTGATGCCCAACCCTAGAGAAGGCAGAAAGCTGAGACTTTGAATCTGAAACAACAGAGTTATTCTATCCACTGGTCACCTAACACATATTTACAAAGAAATCTGAATTTACCCACGTATGTTCAAGACATTACTGCTGACAGAGTTCATAGATTGAGCTTATAGTTTTGTTCCAAGTATTATTTGCACAACAGGTCTAATTCTTAGGTATTTTGTACTCACAGAAGTTGTACTGCTTCTGTCATACAAGTGTACTTTATTACTGTGGCTTTAGAAATAAAAGCTGTGTCAGTATGGTTTATTCCCATGTGAAAAGAAAAATAAACTATGTGAATATAAGCCACATTTTCTTTCATTTGACTATATTTACATAAGATTAAATTGCTGTAACTGTTTCAGACACAGAAAAGCCAAACCTACCTATACTAGCATGATGGTACAAGAATTGTGTGTAGTCAAGGCTGAAAAACCTATTTGTTTATGTAATAAAAATATTTATAAATATGTCACTTGAAACCAAGGCAAGGGAAGGAAGATCTGAAGGTACAGAATTCTCCTGGAGAAACTGGCTGCTTATGATTTGGACAGGCATACTGGGATAAAAAACTATCTAGATGACTGAGCCCAAATTTTTCTGATGAATGGAGCTGAATCTAGCTGATTGGCCAGTCACAAGTGGTGTTCACCAGGGTCAGTACTGGGGCCAGTTCTATTTAATATTTTTATCAGTGATCTGGATGAGGAGATCAAATGCACTCTCACTAACTTTGCAGATGACAGCAAGCTGGGTGGGAGTGTTATGTGACTGAGGGTAGGGTGTGTCTACAGAGAGAGATGGACAGGCCGGATCAATGGGCCAAGGTCAATGTTATGAGATTCAACAGGGCTGATTGCTGGGTCATGCACTTGGTCACAACAACCCCATGCGATACTACAGGTTTGGGGAAGAATGCCTGGAAAGCTGCCTGGCAGAAAACGAACTGGTGGTATTGGTTGACAGCTGGCCAAATATGAGGCATTAGTGTTCCCAAGTGGCCAAGAAGGCCAATATCATCCTGGCTTGTAATAGAAATAGTGTGTCCAGCAGGAACAGGGAAGTGATCATTCCCCTGTATTCAGCACTGGTGAGGCCCCATCTCTAATATTGTGTTCAGTTTTGGACCCATCACTACAAGAAAGGTATGGAACTGCTGGAGTGTGTTCAGAGAAGGCCAATGAAGCTGGTGAAGGGTCTGACAAAGAAGTCTCATGAGGAGCAGCTGAGGGAACTGAAGTTACTTATTTTGGAGAAAAGGAGGCTGAGGGGAGACCTTGATGCTCTTTACAACTGTGTGAAAGGAGGTTGTAGAAAGGTGGCTGTCAGTTCCTTCTTCCAAGTAACAACCAATAGGACAAAAGTAAATGGCTTCAAGTTGCACCAGGGAAGATTTAGATTGGATCTCAGGAAATATTTCTTCACCAAAATGGTTATCAAACATTCGAACATGGTGCCCAGGAGAGTGGTGGAGTCACCATCCCCAGAGGGATGTTGAAGATCTGTAGATGTGGTGCTTAGCTATACAGTTTAGTGATGGTTTTTGTCAGTGCTAGGTTTACAGTTGTACTCAAAGATCTTAGGGGTCTTTTCCAGCCTAAAAAATTCTATAATTCTATACTGAATACCTCTCAGAAGTACTTCACCTATCAGCATATCAAATCTCTACTTAATTGCATAGGTCTGAGAAATGTCTGCCTTCCCCACAATGTAATTTTTTACTCTGATAAACATGAAGTTTCACTGCAACAGTAATGTTCACATTAACTTCAACGTGTTGTTCAGTAAGGACCATAATACTTTTTTCCCGTGAACAAAATAACCTTAAGACATTCCAAGAATACTAAATATCTATCAGCCTAAATATTTATTAGTATCTCAGTCTTCTCTTTCTAACCAAAAGGTATGTCATGACAAGAATACTCTTTATAGTTAAAGTATGTCATGACAGGTGCTAGTATTGCTACTTTTGACCTGTTCAGAAGTCCTTAATGCATTTTCTTAATTTAGTCAAATGGACCTTTAAGACAAAAACAAAACATACCCCTTTCTACCTTACTTCAAACTGTATGGGTTCAGTCAGTTCTTTTATTGCCTTTTTAATGTATAATTCACTAGTTGCTTGGAGCAAACATTTGTTTTCTTGGATCTTATGGAATCTGTGCTGATAGCTTTGAGTCTTTTGCCAAAGGAAATGGTAGCAAAAGCAAGTACCACAGAGATAAAGGGCTAGATACTCAGCAGTTTCACATTACTATTCCTCCTGTGAAATCATTAGAGCCATGCTAATTTACCAAAGCTTATGATCTGTCAGAGTCATCTCAAAAAATGCCTCTTTGTGGATGACATTTCTCTTGTTGAATCCCAACACCCATAATAATGCAATAGGCACTGAAACACTGCTTGGCTTATTTTCTTAAATAAACATGAAAAGTAGCACATCTCCTTTTAGAAATAATACTGAGAGTGTACAACTTAGCCTCTTTTATTTACATCAGAACTGGGTGTGTAGGGCAGAAATTTGGCTGGATTGGCATTGAAAGGAAAGCTTTGTAACATTTATTATTAGGCAGGGAATAACTTTGGTGGCTTCAGTTGTATAAAAAAGGGCACCCATCTACTCATCTACCCCTTAGCCTATTCCTCGTTTGCCCATACATAAGATTCATGGGTGCTATATTGGCTTTAAAGCCTACCCTTCACTTGCACAAACATTTACAGCGTAGGGCTGCCGTACACATCTGTTTTCTTTCACCAAATAATCCTTTTCCCTACTGATTTTGGTTATAGTCTTGCTTCTGCTTCCTTTGCTATATTTGTGTCATTGTGTTGTAGTTATTCTGCAAGTTTTTTTCCTCAGCTTATGGTTAAATGACAAGAAAGAGCATTTCTCATATTGTTGTGGGAAGATGATAGTATGGAAGTTTTAAATTTTTCTGAAATCACAGGTGATTTGTTTTGGTGGGGAGAAACACAACACAAAGCCACCCTTGGAATCATCTTTGGTAAATATTTAATGAAGGGTGAAGCAGAGTGACTCCTTTGGTTGGAAGCTGGTAGGCAAATCCTATTTTTTCTTTTCTCCATTACACAGGAAAATATTTGTCATAATTTGAATATAGCTATTGTACTCATATCCTACATTAGGCTAAAGGTCTTTCAATGACCAGCAAATTTCTTTGTCATAATCTGCATGAGAAAGATCAGAACTCAAAAAAACAAGGTCTGAGAAAATAGGATATCAAGTGTAATAGGCTGGATCAGTGTGAAAATGAAGTTGATGCTTTAATTACTAGGGACCAAAATCAGTAACTTGCTTATTTTGGAGCTGTGTGAAAAGAAAAGCAGTGAACATCCCTGCAGACAAAGCAGAACTCAATACTTGCAGAAGATTAAAGAAACCTTAGCTTGGCATTGTCATTAGCCATTAAAAAGAAACTTGTAGTAGTAGTAATAATAATAGTTGGTTTTATAATTTAGGCTAAAGCAAATGTCTTTATTTCCTAAAGGAAGT
>VZRU01017557.1:503044-529341 GCA_013398155.1 Pedionomus torquatus | reverse complement strand
ATTTTTTTTTTTTTTTTTTTTTTTAAAGAGCTAATCTAAAAAGTTAGATATCTGTCAACAAAAATATATATGATAAAAATGAGGTGGCAATGAATTATTGGTTAATGATACAGTCCATGACTGAAACCTTCAAAGACGTGTAGGTTCTGTAGTCACGCAGTAGGTCTGCAACCCACTATGAAAGGACATCTGCAAGACCCAGTGGAAAAATGACTATTGTCTCTTGTGGGTAAATTTGCTTATGACTGGTAATGGACTTTCCCAATAGGTATATAGAGAAATGAGTAAGATCAAGTCAGTTGCTATCATTGGTAACTTTTATTGTCCATCTATAGTGCAATAGAGGAAAAGCTGAAACAGCTATTCTTCTTCTAAATTAATTGTCAGTCAATCATCATCTGCCTCAGTAAATCAGGGTTAAGTAAATCTGATGATTTAAGGATTTCTTGCTGTTACGTATGTAGCTGTTTATGCTTCAGCCTTGTACTTGGTGGAAGCTGATTACAACCAAGTAAAAACGGGTCAAATGAAATGTGATTTCTCTTGAGCTAGAATCATATTAGGCATAAAGTGGAATAAGACTCAACAGATTGTAGATTTTGACTACCTGTGTTTAAGGTCTAATGAATTACATCTACTGAGTATCTTTAAAACATCCATGGCATGAAAATAGGATTATCCACACCACAGGTCTGAAATAACAGAGACGAACTCCTCTTACTAATCTCTGACTCCTGTCATTGCAATGGAGGCAAAAGGCATGTCTTGTATGAATGCCAAGACATAAATAGGCCTATAGGGAGGTTGCTGTTTAATGCAGTTTCAATACCTGTTTCAGCTGCAATGAATATCTTGTGTGGATGAACTCTAACAGCACTTTGATTTGGTATCAGTGGAGTCACAAAGTCATCCACCGAATGTCCCATACACACATTGTATGTTATGACTATATTTCAAGGAATAAAAAGCTAATAGTTCATGATATAAAGCATTTCAGGTATACCCAGACCAAGATGACCTAACTTCAATGCCTTTGAATATAGTGTTATAGACAGTGACCTTATCATCATTAAAGAAATAAAGAATAAGGACATGGAGATAATGAGGGCTCGGTTTCTCTACAATAACTTTCATTACTGTGAAAGACTTGCTTTCTTTTGCTGCAGAAGACACTTATTCACTTGTAACATTTGGTTCTTTCCTATTTTATTGTTTAACTAAACAGAGAAGTCCAGACCTAAGTCATCCTGCTGTGTTTCCATAGAGCTATTCAAGACATGACAGAAATATACCAGGGATCAATTTTACCAACACCTGCCAGCTGCTCAACAACATCAGAAGTAAAATACATTCATGCCTAAAAAGTCACAGAGAAGTTGAAAAGGATGATAATACTATCAATTCCCGAATGCAAAGACTTCAATGAAAATGGCTACTGACTCTCCTGTATTAAACTTCTAGCAGTAATATTCTACATATATACAAGAAATGCTTCCTTTTAGGAACAGTGCAATTTATGAATATGCGTTTAAAGTTCTCTTAGTAATAAATACCATTGAACTGAGATACAGGATTAAAAAACAAGCTAAAAGTATTTGGTAAAACTGTTTCATATGTTTTTTCTCCTTCCCGAGGATGGATGTGATTATTTTTTAAATAATGTCTCAATAATCTTGGTCAACTGTGTTTAACATCAGCAGTTGGCGAGTTAGGGCAACCAGATCACCAAAAGTACAAACAGAGGCAATTTGCATTTGACTTTCAAACATAACTGACAGGTGAAATCTATATAAAGCATGCTTCACAGATTTAATTGTCACTGAAGAGAAGTCTAGCTGATTTAGGCCTTACATTCACAATTAATTTGAGCCACAGGTTTCTGACTGGTGTTAAATTAGACCCTGGCTAATTTCACACTAGTCAAAAATCTGGTGTGAAATTAACCAGGGTCTAATTTAACATAAGATCTTGCACTGCAGGAGCAATTCATATGCTTCAGTGTAACTTGAAAGCGTTACAGTCTAGATCCTATTACAATTTCCTTTCTTTTTTTTATAAGGTCATCTTTTATGAAAGAGCACAGAACCTTGGAGCTCAAATACCTTCCACTTCTATTTAACTAATCATTTTAATAATGCTCCTTAATGTAGCAAGCAACAGTAATATAATGAGAAAGAAGCATGTATTCTCCACTTAAAAGAAGGCATATTCAGAGGGTAATTACAGTTCACAGCACATAAAACACAGTGCTCCTTAAATTTCTTACTCACTTGTTTCTGTGGCTGTAACAGTTATGTTGTGCCAAGAAGCTATCTCTCGGTCCAGAGGTTTAGTTGTAATTATTGTTCCATTGTGTTCATTGATGCTGAACAATTTCTTTAAATGCATTCCATGGACAATAGAGTACCTGCACCAAAAAAGAAAGTGAAGAGATTCCCTAATACTGAAATGTTCCAACAGAGGAAAGGACATAGAAAGCTATTGTCAGCTGAGAAAACAGCTGTGCATATATACATATAAATGTGTGCTGCAACAATTCAGAAATCATGAAAAATGTACACTTCTAAACATTTAAAATTCACTGCTGCCAAGATCAAAGCTTGTCTTTTTATAAAACTAAATATGTCTCAGATCTCTATTAATATGAACTGAATCTGAAATATATTATTCATTCTTACTTCTAAGTCAGGATCTCAGCAGGTAAATGACTTCATTGCAAAGAAACAGCAAAAGTGCCACTTGTGAAATGGATAACACTTACAGCTAAGTGAAGGTATAATTGCAAATTTGTTTTATCACTGCTGACATGCAAAGGGAATGGGCATTATAAAGACAGACAGACAACTATCTGTAATGAGGTGACACCTAGGCAGGGTACAAAATCCTAATGAAAGAGATGACTGCAAATGAGTCCAGTGTTTCTGAGTCTTCACTGAAAAGGCTCAGGATGCTATGTCTGTATGTGGACATGCACATGAGCACAGATATACATACATACCATTCAAACTGTTAAACTTTAACCATTGGTCACAGACCAGAGATGGACTGAAAAAGATACCAAAGGTATTGGTTCAAATAGAAAGGATATTTACTAATATTTTTCATTAATATAAAAAAAAAGACCTTATATCTCAGTTCCCAGTACAGTCTATTTCATGGAAATAAAACCTGTTTGAACAGTTAAAAGGTTCTTACCGTTCCAGTTTGGAATTCCCACAGGCAACTATTCCCTCTTTTATTGTACATCTAATATTCCTTAAAAGTCTTTCTATCTCCTGTTGGCACTTAGGACTCNGGATTTAGAATTCAATTTATTGGATATGCATTATATTTAATTATTATTATTTAATTATACTATACTTTATATTATTTTTCAGTCATCTAAATAAACTGCAAAACAAGCCCTTTTATGGAGGGAGGAAAAAGTGCATGTATATTTTCATTTATTCTTCTTTAGCCTAACCTGACTAGCTTACTAAATTACAGTAAATTAATGCGAAATCATAACAAAGGGCCTTGAATTGACTAAATGTCTGAAGTTTTAACTACAGGTATATATATATATACATATTTCAGCAATTAATAATCTACACACCATAAATTGTGTCATTTGTTTGTTCCTGTATCCTAGCTTGTCTAAATTGCACTGTATGCAATGACACCAAGTAACTCAAGATGCTATTTTAATTATAAACCCCATATTAAAAATTAATTGCCTATTTTCTCCCTTAAGAGACAGCAAAATTATTTTGTGAAATTAAAAGCCTCAGGGGATCCTTTTATGTAATTTTTCTGTGGGGCAACTGTGGTAGATGCAAGGAATTTGAATATTTTTGGTCATGCTGAGCTGAATGGATGCCAGTGGAGCTGTTCTGTGTCTCCCTCTCAGCAGTGAGTCCTTCTCTTCATATTTCCAGAAGTTATTGGCAACAGAGAGCCACACCTCCAGGCACTTACAGGTCTGGCTGTGGTACCCTAGCTCTGCTGCTATTCAGAACCATTTCCAGGTCACTGTTTAAAACATCACCCAATCTCAGAGTGATTACAAAGATGCACAGAGCTTATTTGTTTAGATTTTGGGCTAGGGGTCAGATTTTTACCTACTGTACTGGTTTTGGCTGGGACAGAATTAATTTTCTTCGTAGTAGCTTAGAGGAAGCTATATTTTGGATTGTGATGAAAACAGTGTTGATAGCACAGAGATGTTTCAGTCATTGCTGAGCAGTGCTTACACAGTATCAACACCTTTTCTCATCCTGCACTGCCCTGTCAGCATGTAGGCTGGGAATGAACAAGAAGTTGAGAGGGGACACGACTGGGACAGCTGATTCCAATTGAACAGATTTCCCATAACATAAGACATGTTCAGCAAAAAATCTGGGACTGTCTGAATATCAGCTGGCAGGTGGTGAGCAATTGTTTTAGGTGTGTTTTTTTTTTGCATCACTTGGTTTTAGCTTTCTTTGCATCACTTGTTTTTCTTGGGGTGTTGTTGTGGTTTGGGGGGGGTTTCTCTTTGTTGCTTTCCAAAAGCAACAGGGTTTTTTGTGAGATTATTTTCTTCTGTGTTTTGTTGTTGTTATTGTTGTTTTGTTTGGGTTTGTTTTTTGTTTTTGTTTTTTTTTTTTAGTTAGTAAACTATCTTTGTCTCAACCCATGAGTTTTCACACTTTTGCACTTCTCATTCTCTCTCACATCTCAATGACAGGAAGTTTGTGAGTGGCTGTGTGGTCCTTAACAGCCTTATGAGGTTAATCCACAACAGCTAGAATCAAAGAATTATAGAATGTTTAGAGTCAGAAAGGACCTCAAAGATCATTGAGTTCCAACCCCCCTGCCATGGGCAGGGACACCTCCCACTAGACCAGGTTGCTTAAAGCCCCATCCAGCCTGGCCTTAAACACCTCCAGGGATGGGGCATCCATAACTTGTCTGTGAAACATGTTCCAGTGTCTCACCACCCTTCCAGGAAAGAATTTCTTCCTAATAGCCAACCTTAATCTCCCTTCTGCTAGTTTAAAACCATTACCCCTTGTCCTATCACTACACTTCCTGACAAAGAGTCCCTCTCCTGCTCTCCTGTAGGCTCCCTTCAGATACTGGAAGGTTGCTAGAAGGTCTGCCCGGAACCTTCTCTTCTCCAGGCTGAACAGCCCCATTTCTCTCAGCCTGTCCTCACAGGAGAGGTGTTCCATCCCTCTAATCATCTTCATGGCCCAAACCACAGGCCCCAACCACATGAATAACCTAGGCTGTCCCACTGAAAGCACATTTAACTGTAAGGTGAGGCACAGAAACACATACATTTATATTTTAACCCTATTTGCATTTTATGTTAGGTACCTGACTGGAGAGTCGTCATCATCTGGATCTCTGGCAGTTACAACACCCACCAGTGAGCCACTCATAGCCCCTTCAGCAATCTCCATCACATAGTTCTCCAAAGTGAAAACTGGAGGTTCATCAGTATTTTCCACACTGATTTTTACAACAGTTTTATCTTCAAATGGTCCTTCTTCCAGAAAACGGTAATCGATGTATCTGTTTACAACTTTTGCTCGAATACTGTATCTCCTCTTGCTCTCATAATCCACTCTCTATTAAGAAAGAAAGAGGGTGAGCTGTGGAATATTTCTTTCTTCACATTTGAATTAAATATAGTTCAATAAGTAGTGTGAGATTAAAGGTAAAATACAGAAAACATTCTTTTGGGAATATTTCAAAAGTAGCTACTTTTAAGATTTAATTTTATGTTACAACCACTTTAAAATTAAACTGTGCTATGCCATTGTTTACTTTCACATGTAGGCTGTAAAAGAAGTCTTCCCACAGAATGTCAGCCTTAAGAAAAATGGCTTCTTCTATTTGTACTTGTATTTCCAAGATATGTGTAACTTTACTGAACACTATTCTTCAGTCTTACATAAGCAATGTGAACCAGTAAATCTGTGGACATCTAACTGATCATGTCAACATTTAGTATCTAAACCAAATAAACTCCATAGGAAACAGAGTGTTTAATAAACATGTAGTTACATTACTATTTTACATAGTCGTTATCGTCTGTAATTTTTTAAAAAAACCCAAACTTTCTGAATTTTAGCAAATCCAAATAGAAAATAAAAGAACACAAACAAACAACCCCCCCCCAAAAAAAAATAAAATCAAACCAAAACAAACCTCTGAATTTAAAGCATTCAGTTTTTCAGGCTTCTGGATTTCACTGAACTATAAAATTCTGTGATCATTTCAGATGATGAACAGATGACCCAGAAGTCTTCCTATGTGATTCCAAAATAAATCATACAGTATCAAAGCCTCTTAAATATCTTAAATCATAAACTAGTGTCCTTTTGAGCGTATAACCTATGTCATAACAAACCTTCACTGTCTATCTAATACATTCTAGCCTCAGTTAAGTTTAACAGGAAATGCTGGAAGTGAGGAAACACTGTGTACAATTTATTGATAAAGATTTTACAGTGATGCAGAGAATAGATAGAACACTTTCTCACAATGGGAAGCACAGCTAGACATAACACTGAGATATTTTGACTGCCACTCTTGTATTTAGCAGTAGTAATAACTAGTCAAAAAAGTAAGTAAACAGAAAGGAAAACATCTTTCATTTTACCCCGTAGGATCCCAATCAAATCACAAAGACTGAAGAAAGAAAAAATAATAGAATAATAAAACAATGTAATCCAAAACAATAGGTCTTTTTTAACATTCATCTGGCTTGAGGAGTTTTTTTTCAGTATTTAGAGGTTTCTGAGATCTCACCTTTTTTAATAATATAATGCCTTCTTGAGTCTCATTGTTGGTAATGATGTCAAAAACACCTGCACTGTCTTCTTCAATGAAATAGTTCATGGCTGCATTCTCTCCTATGTCACTATCTTCTGCGAAGACTTTGCCTACAGTAGTGCCCACAGGAGCCTCTTCAGAGACATTCATATGGTAGAGTCCTAAAGAAACAAATACTGGTACAGTTTAGTGATCTGCCATGGCTGACAGCTGCTGTAGCTATGATGGCCTGAGGGTCTCAGAAAGTTGGGGAAAGCCACCAGCTTTTATTAGAACAATAGATCTAATCCAGCAATGGATAGATCTTGATGGAGAATAACAGCCTTTTCACTCATGAATCCTCTCTTTCATCCACACTTTAGGAGTAAAGAGCTAAGAAGAATCAACAGGATGAATAAATAATGGAAGCAGCACTTCTTCCTGACAGCCCTGCTAGCAGCTCCTGTCTGCTACAAACTTCCTGGACAGAGAAGGTCACAACACCTGCCAAAACATTTACAGTATCTGTCAGCAAAAAATGTAGAGAGGAGAAAAAGAAAAAAAAGGAAATGAAAATGGTTCTAAATATTCCATTGTCCAGAATTTAGGCTTAGGTAGTGCAAAATATATGGAAAGCCATTTAGTAAGTAATTTTTCTCCAAAACTTACCAATAAAACCATCAGGCCTGAGGTGTTTTGAAATAATAAGTTTTCTTTTCTTCTTTGTTTTTGATCTTTTCTGTGGGAATTTTTTAAATTTTATTTTTATTTAAATCTGTACAGTGAAGATTCTGTACAATTCACAGACCTGTTCTGAAAAGACTCACCAGTGAACATATCAGAACTAAAGTGGAACTAAATTTCCTCAAGTCTTCAACTACTGTAAGTGTCCTATACTTACTCTGTTGAAATTTGGGTGGATTGTCATTGATGTCGGAGAGATTGATAGTAACAGTAGCTGTTGCTGAAAATGCCCCTGCTTGACCAAGCATATCTTTGGCTTGGATGATGACCAAATACTGATCTTTTGTTTCTCTGTCCATTTGGGAAGCCATTCTGATGACCCCTAAAAATGAAAATCATAATACAAAAACATATAACATTTTTTCCCAACATCTAACCATGTTATATGGATATAGAATGTTTCATTGGACACAATTATGAATTTATGTTCTATACTATGCACAGCACAACTTTCCTAATATTGGGAATTAGTACTAATGGCACCATCTACCCCGTAAGACAGATCCGCTCTGCATACTTAGAGTTCTGGGGAGTGGAACACACCGTATACCTCCTCTGCCATATGTAACCATCTTTCTTCCTCAGAAATCAGGATTTTGGAGGGAAGTTACATATCAGTGGGTTTTCCAAGATAGAGATAGAAATGTCACATAATGAGTTATAGAGCTGTTAACCTAGAAGTGTTGCTATTTGTTGGATGGGGTAGTCAGTATTCCATTCTTTTCTCTATCAAGATAATTTGCTAAATAAATTGATGATTCTCTAGAGAGAAAGAATTTCAGCTTCCTATAAGAAAGAAAATTGGATTTTTATTTCTTTTTAGACCTAGGAACTATGCAAACACATACAAGTGTAAGGTGGTATCAGTTGATCGTAGTGTTGAAATGAAGAAAGGCATTTTTGCTTGCATCTGCTTTATGTTAGTTTATGTATGTTTTCAAGTTACAAGATCATTTATAGTACCTGTCTTTGGCTCCACAGAGAAATAAGGCTGTCCCTGAATGAGACTGTAAAGCAGACGGGCATTGTTCCCATAAGAATGATCATCACCATCTGTAGCTGTTACCTGTATAACCGAAGTACCTCAAGGAAAAAATAAAATAGATTATGTTTATTTTCTTCTTGTATAAATTATCCTGTAATTATAAAATATAAACTATTTAAAAACTTTTTACATACCAGTTATATTAGCAAACACTCCTAAATATCTAAAGGAGAAAATGGTACTTTGCAAAATTTAGCATGAAAAAGTGAAAAAAAATTCCTAGGCAACTATTCTACTTGCATTCAAATTTTCAATAAAAATTAAAAAAAAGATAGCATATGACTTTTCAGCGCTATATTTATGTTGCTTAAAATACTATGTATTGCATATCTTTTCCCCTAATTTCTGATATGTGAATGGAGTACAGCAAATTGAGCAAATTGTTTCTCCTCCCATTTAGCATTGTTCAAAATACTTCATGGAACTTTCCCATGTGAATAAGAAAACACAGTCACTTTATCACCAGTAGTCCCACTGGTGATAAAGAAATTAATTGTTAGCAAGCAAAGCAGCCAAGAAGTATAACAAGGCTCTGATAACAATTTTTATCCTTGAGTCTTTAATGAACCTGTCCCAGTACAAGAATGATGGCAGATTCCCCGGTGCAAAACCATAACAAAATGAGTCTGCAGAGCTTGATTTCACCTCTGGCTGGATGTTGGTTATATCCTAGATACAAGATTGACAGCAATCTCATAGTGTCATCAGTGGTGATTTTCCTTTAAAAGCAAATATGCACACTAGCATCATTTTCTAAGGCAATAATTCTTTTTGTCTTTTTTCCTCATCTAGGTTCTGTTTAATAATAAAGATATCACTTCTTGTGAGGTACAGTGGAAAAACAAGCTAGTTTCTAAAACTTTCTGGAATATGTGCACAAGGTTGGACCTGCCTACCAATATGGCTGTATAGTTATGATGATGAAGAAAAGAAGCCATGATGGAGTGCAAAGAGGTAGACCAGAAACATCTTTTTTTATGACAAACTCAAAGTTGATACTCATTAAACAAATATATTAATTTCTGAGTTTTCTAGCAGTTCAATAGTTTTATTTTTAAATAGCAATGAAGATGGTTTTCTCATAAAAAGATATGCTGAATATTATGATTATTTAGATTTGATTGTTTTTTGCTTTCAATTTATTCATCAGTACTTCATGTGATTCCGTAATGAATGTTATCTTCTCTCAGAGTGAAAGTACAGTAAAATGATATTAATTGCCTCCAATGTTTGGAGTTATGTGCCCTTCAAAACATACCTACAATGCCAAGCTTTTGACATTTAAGTGTGTATTAGGTGTATGTATACACCTATATGCATGTATACATTAGGTGTATGTATACACCTATGTATATATACATATATATACTGTGTTCTATTGCTGTAGAGAAATGTTAAAGATAAAACAACAGATTAATATTTAATCAGGGAACATATATCCTTCAGAAGTAACAATAGTTTTAATAAGACTGAAGAGTAAAGGAAATATTCAGCTATACAACTGTTGATTTCTTATCAGCAGGAAATCCATCCTCTAAGACAATTTAGCACAAATAGAATGCAGTTACTTTGGAAAAGAAAATATAGAGTGCTAGTTAGGAAGGGATCAAAACCTATGAATAATGCAATAGGTACAGTCTGTTTTAAATGCCATTTTCTACTAAATAAACTCAAGTGTCCACAAAAATGTTTAGAATTGGAATTGTTTACAGCACCATATTTAATAAATCAGGGAAAAAAATCTAACATATACAGGATTGCAAATTATCATTTCAGCTTTTGATCATCTCACTAAAGGTAGATTTTTTTGTATGTCTGCTAAAAGTAGATTATTTTCTGTGCAGTTTCTAACCATTAGAAATAAATGTTGAATCTAAACCAGCATTTGCTGCTCGTATCCCCAGTCTACTTTTCTGCTTGCCTGTTGACTCTTTGAGAATATAGCAGAAGGCAGAAGCATGGAATTTGCCCAGCTGCACTCAGGAAGATAGAGCTGATGGATATAATGGAAAGGTTAGCAAGTAAGGGGCATGTGAGAAAGTGGGAGCTGACCTGGAGGGAAGTAATAACAGATCTCCTGCACTCTCAGGAGGAAGACTTTTTCTAAGCTGTGGTGGCAAGAGACCATGTAAAAAGAGGACTATGGTTTCTTACATTTTCTTAGGACCAAGTTTTCTTAATCACTCTATGAACCTCTATGTTAAATATGTAGTATGTAGCAAACAGAAGAAAAATATTATCCATCAAATCCCACCTTGCATCTATGATGTGGTATAACTAACAATAAAACCATGATACAGTTTCACAACATTTAAGTGAAAATTAAAATCATGGTAGAGACAAATTGACTGAATCTGTTTGTAGACTTTTTTTTAATTTTATTTTTTATTGCTGCAGTCTTGTTTTTACCATTCTGGGGACAACAAAGTAGTGCTATTTATATGTTGCAGCCGACTAGGTAAATTATAGGGCCCCTATATGGCAAATAGTTACTAATTTTTTCTAACTAGAACTTGAAAGCTATAAAAATGTTAAGTAGTGATATATTACTGCATCTGACTTTTCACCATTCCATCAGATACACTGCATTTGTACAAGTTTAACAGCTATAGGGAAGACACTTAATGTAAAATCGTACCGAAATGCCTGAGGGAAAACCACAGTCCCTTGTTCTCAGAAGACAGTCCATTTGCTGACACACTTTTCATTTACTGTGACACTCATAAAATTTAGTACTGAAGATAAAAGAGAGATAAGAAATAAAATCTATTCTAATTTGTTAGCACATTAGTATATGCATATATTGATATTTGTACATAACTTTAGGCAAAATTACCTGTTCTGATTTTCTGTTTTTCTGTGGTGGCCAGCTATGAATTATTCTCTCCTTGTTTTGTTTTGGTTTTTTTTTTTTTTTTGTTCCAGACAAAATGTACTCTAACAGTGAACTGCTTTTCCAAGTATTGACTACGCTTCTTGAGCATGTTTTCCATGAGGAAACTATTAGGAGATCCCAGATCTAGTATCAGTGAGCTGAACTGCTGCTAGAGAGCTCTGAAACAGAGCAAAGGCCAAGTCTCTCTATTGCACTGTATCATTTAAATTAATTCTTGACTACATTCCTTATTATCCAAGAGGATGTTCTATTTTACTGGGAGAAAAAGACTGATATAATGAACTATTACAATATCAGTGCTGCAAATTTTACTTGGTTACTTTTTCTCTCTAGTGAGAGATTAGAAATTTCCTTGTAAGGATTAATGCTTCAGGATGTGCACTAAAACAGATTTCACCTCAGAAGTGCAGTCCCTACCCTTGGAGAAGCAGGGCAAGTGAGCCCAGAGATGTCCTCATGGTGTGTGGCTCAGCTGTTTCACATGTTAGAGCTGACTACTATTAAGGTATATACTACTATACATCACTCCACTTACATTTCATATGTCAGATATGCACATAGTATGCCACTACTGTAGTAGTGTCTACATGGGAGAGGTAGATGAAAGAATCATCTCTGAAATAGCTATGGCATTAGTGTTAGAGAGGTCAAACACAGAAAAAGCAGTGTCAAAAATATTTCAATACTGATAGGACCAACTTAAGATTCACATATAATAATTGCAAATCGGTAGGTTTACTGCTTCAGCTAGTAAGTGCCTAAGAGAGGAGGCACACAAGAATCCTGTTATATTTTTCACCCATTCTGACAAACAGGAGGTGGTGTTAATTCTGATTTTTTAATATTTTTTTTCCATTTAATATATTTCTACATTTTACTGGAAACTTTTTTATAATCTTACAGGAATATCACAAAATAAATTAAGTTTTTAACAATTTAATTAATGTTATGGTGAAATGATATGCTATTTCAAGAACTTAAATATATAATAGATGACACAGGAGATTGGATAAAGACTGCTGAGCTTTTAATTTTTAGGGTATCATCAGTTTATAGCTAACTCAAGTCAATCAAGTCAATATAGATTGAAACTTCTAATTTGTCAGCTGTTTGCTGATGTTTTCAGGTGAGAAACAGAGGTATAGGGAAATAGGGAAAAAGATTACTGCTGTTGTCTACCTAGCTTTTTTCTTTTTTTTCTTTTTTTTTTTTTTTCCATATAATCATCATTAAGATAGGGGGTTAAAACAGAAGGAATCCATAAGTCAATTCTTGGCATATTTCTATAAATGGCTACAGGTCTGTATGAGTATAAATCAAAACATATTGAAGTGTTACTTATTTTAAAGCCATGTTTATAAGAGACCAAGTGCCTCCTAAACAATGCTTTACCAGAGAAAAGAAAAAGAAAAGAAAAAGAAAAAAAGGCATTGTAGAATTCCTATATCTGTGCAATCCCAGATAATTCTAGACAAGGAATTACCATTATTATTGTGAGCACACACAAAAAACCTAGGTGCAAAGCTCATTGACAAGGAACCTGTATTCTTGTCTCCAAACCTGAGTGAATGCGCAAGATGCAAAGACTAGAAATACCCTCTGAACAAGCAACAAATTCTGTTAGAAAAAAAATTATTTGGTCAAGAGCTCAAATGCAGAAGTCAAGAGAAATTGGCAGTGAATAAACAATCATACACCCAGAAGTGATTTCCCTGGTATAAGGTGGTATAAGCAGCGTGACTAGGAAATCAGTTGATTAAACGGATGCATTTTGTAGCAATTGCTGGTAATGATGGTGAGCTTTTGCTTCCTGGCAGAAATTAGGATACTAACCCCACTTTTGATTAGACCCCAGGCATGAATATTCTTTTCTTGAAACTGCCATCCAGGCTTACAGAAGAATATAAAGTTTACAGCTCCCTGCAAAAGATTCACTGAATCTGCTCTAAAAGTTGAAAAGGTAATGCTGAATGAAACATAGTTTTTACTACCTTTTATGATCACTGAATACTATTAAATTAATGACCTAATTAATTAATACACTTTTAAGTAGCACAATATTTGAATTTCTTTTCAATATTATTTGAAGTAGAAATAATCAAAAAAGATAGAGTTATACTGGGATTCTTAATGTAAGACTTAAAGACTTAAATGTAATACTCTTTTCATTTTGAAAATATTTATTTGGAGATAGTGGTATTTATGACATGCTTGTTTATGTCAGCTGCATTCCTACTTCTTTTTTTTTTTTTAAGGATTTAAATGTATGTGTATACATATTGTGTATGTATATGAGTATGTACATATACACTTATGTGTCAGATGTTAACTTTGCTTCATATTTGTATTAAGTTTCTAGATACACAGCAGATGTTATTACGTATCTGTTTGACTGTGTGAAGGTGGGGAAGAAGAGGTACAGGGCTTAAGTTGCTCTTCTTGACAGGAAAATTACAATTCATGTGCTTAGGAAACTAGAAGTCAGTCCTTCACTGCACACCATCTAATCCAAAAAGAGAAGCTGACTGATGGAAAAGGGGTTTGGCAGTGTATAAATAAGTAGGCATCATATGTATTGTGAGGGTATTCATCCTATCAGCCACACATGAACTGCATACCATTCCTGTTCTGAACCTACTACTTATAGGAAGGAAACTACCCTTATCCTTGGGGAGGAAATTGTGAGTGCCTTTGATGTGAATGTGATTGATTTTTTTAATTTTTTTTTTCCCAGTTACAGTACAATGTGATTTATACCACACAGGGAATAATAAAGGCATATTGTTTAATTATTAAACAGAATCAGAGTAGACTGAAGGATGTCTTTGAGTACTTTTCAGTTCAAGCAAGTTTATATTTATGTCCTTAAAAGAGTCAGCTGAGGTCAGAGGACTTTAAAGTTTACATGAATGCTACTTTTCTTTCAGGTTGGTAGAAGCCTGAAGAACTGACAGGTTTTAACAATAATCACACACAAGCCAATTTTCTAGAGACTAGGATGCTCTACTGGTTGAAAAAGTAGCAAAATCTTTTAGCCCCAAATCTTGTTTGCAATGTTAACTGACTTTTGTATTCTACCTATTTCAAATAGTAACATTTTCTTTTTTAAAAAAGTACCAATTTCAAGCCTGAATGACTGTTGGGAAAGGCAACTCTACAGTCAATCCAAGCATGTATCCAGATTCTGTAAAATGTACATGTAGGTACTCAAATATTTAAAGGCAAGGATGTTAAGTAGAGGTATGCACAACCTTCAGTTTAAGCATACCTCTACAAATTTCCAAGCTTGTAAAATAGTTTACCTCCTTCTCACTGAAAGGTAGTCTATAAAGTATGCTATTGAGATTTTATGTCAACATAAATATCTGAAAAATAATCAGGAACTAAAGAGTTTGGTTGACAGCATGGCGTACCTTCGGGTGACATCTCTGGAACAGTGGCCACATAAGGTCCATTCAAGAATTGTGGTTCATGATCATTGATATCTCGAACCTTGATAATAAATTCTGATTCAGGTTCAACAGGAAGCTGAGTGCTCCTGCTTAATACTTGAGCTCTTAGAGTGTAGAAGGATTTCTTTTCTCGATCCAGCTTTTGTGTCACGTAAATTTTGCCATTATTTTCATCAATGATAAAAGTGCTTCCAGCTCCCTCCCCAGTCAAATTATATTTTAGGTTGCCATCCTGCTTGTCCAAATCTGATTTGAGCTGCAAATATAAAACAGAAAATAAGCCACATTTTGGTAGGAATAAAATTTTGGAATATCCATTTTAGACATTGTTTGTTTTCATTTCACAGTGAACCCATTCACTAGTGAGCCTTCTTGGATACTAATATTTAAAAGAGGGTACTTCCACATTTTCAGCCAGTCATGGCTCAGTTTTAAAATATTAATACAAAAAACGTAATGAACAATGCCCATGCCTTTCAAAGATTTTCATAATGCATACTTGTTTGCATGCATCAAATGGATAGCTTATTCAGAATGTGACTGGGACACTGCTCTGAGACTTGAAAAACAGTTTTGAGTTCCTGCTCTGAATTCTATCATTTAACATATAAACATTTAAACATTTAACATTTGAAAATTTAAATTCTAAATTCTGAAGAGTTAACTCCCCTTGCCAGTACAGAGAGAGAACTTTCCAGGCTAGAGAGATTAGAGCCATTTAAAATATGAACAACTTAAAGTCATGTATTTTCAACATGAACAGTTGTGTGCAAACCATAGGGCAAGTTCACCCCTTTATGAATGATCTGATCAATCTTTTTTTAACACCATCCAAAGTTGGCATCTGGCTAAGGGGTACCACAGATTCTTTCTGATCCATAAATCTTGGATTCCTTGTCATGAACCCAAGGCCATGGGAAGAGGGATGAATATCTAGATCTTTAACCTAAGATGAGGTTCAGATGCGATCACAGAATGCATCAAATCTTTAGAGACTAGCATGCCTTGAACTGGCTGTTTTTACATAACAGGTGTCAAAACACTTCAAATCATTTGTCCCCAAAAATTTTTCATGTACTTGACCATGAGAGGTCTCTTACAGTTGGCATCTCCTATGAAAGCAAGCACACCAAATCTTACCTGTTTTATTAAGCTAGACACAAAAGAGTATGTGGTCTTCTAATAAATGAAAACCAGGACTGACAATTTATGTACTGTCTTCATGTATCTACAATTGCAGTGCTGATAGACACAATTCTTTTTCTTAAGCATGATAGTGGAAAAGGATTCATGAGTTTATGTTAAATAAAATTTGAAGATTGAGCTCTGAATTTGACTAAGAAAATAAGTTGATACGGAATAGTGACTTAAAACCATAGACTTTTAGGCTGCAATAAATTAACCATTACCTTCAATAAAAACTCTCTACAATTTACCAGTGAGAAATAGAAAGGTGAGATTATGAAATTTTTCTAAAGCTAAATGCATGACATTTATGAAGTTTCTTTTACAGGACACTGTTTTCCAGCTATGGGAAAAGTAATAATAATTAAAAAATCTGTATGTCTTCCCTTGTTTTTTCAGAAGTGAGACATCACACTTCCATAGTAGTTACTTCGAAGGGACTGTGAAAAAGTAATTAATGAATTTTGAGCACTTCACCCTTTGGGCCCAATTAAATTTTAGTGCTACTTAATTAGCAGTTAAACTTATTTTGGTTCATTCATCTAGAAAGTGCCTTAAAGAAAAGAAAACTAGATCTCAAGATTACAATTATTTCTAGCATAGAGAAATTAATAAATAATAATAATAAAGAAGAAGACAACAACAAGAGAGAGAAAGGGGCAAATAAAGTCTCATTAAGATAATTATTTTAAAATACATTTTTAAAGGAGGGTGAAAAATAATTGCTCGTTGTGCTAAACCCACGTTAATCTAATGAACCATGCAGATTCCTGTAGTTTCTCAGTGGTAAAAGGATTTAGTATTAATCTGCTTCATTAAAAATTAATGAGGGGTAAATCAACTGCTACTTAGTGTAATAGAAAATCATGCTAAATACTGTTTGTAAACTACACTGCAGTCAGTATGGCTGCTTTGATGCAGTGCCAAAAATAGCACAAGCAAATTGCCAGATGTTGATAAATGAGTCCTTAACTTTCATTCAGAAGATGGGAAGGAACTTTTCAGCTTGATACATCTGTCTGCTGTGTATGGAACTAGTTTTAGTAACAGAAAGAATGTGAAGTTTCCTTGACAGCAGACTCAGATGCAGGAAGGTCCTTGGTACTGCCATGACCTCCAGCTGTTGGAGTCCTCTGACCCTAAATCAGGCCACGGGAAAGGAGAAATTTTGTGCTGCCTTATTACAGCTCCCTGAGCTCCTCTTTCTACCTTTCATGATATTTCCAGCTCACTGGACATGCTTGGTCTTCCAAGTCAAGGTAGTAAACTGCTAATCAGCACATTAAATCTAACCTTGTAACGTCTTTGAGTCATTACTTGTCATACCTGTCCAACATACACAGGCACCATTGAAGTCTGTTCCTCAGTCACAAAAAGTGGTTCCCATACCCAGCCACGTTTTACTCTTCGAACTGCTGTGAAATCCTGATCTGTGTTTTGAGTGCTGCAGTTCTGTGTGCTCAGAGAGCAAGGCCAAAGTTGAAGCAGCATCAGCACAAGAGACAGCAATGCAGAGAAATTCATTCTGAACCCTTCTTTCAATCAGTTTTCATCTCTGAAAGAGGATAAAAAAAGAAAAAAAAAACCTTAGACAAAGCGTCACTTTTGTCTTTCCACTTTTACATATTCATTTTGTGCTATGAGTTGGTTTTCAGTGTTAAACCCCACCCCTCCCCTCTAAAAGTAAAGAGCTGAAACAAAGTCTCTTTCTGATTAAAATAGAGATTGTCTTAGAGACTCCAGCATGAAAGTCAAGCGTTCAACTCTCTTTTATGAATACCTACAGAGGGACTCTCTATACAAAAGAGGGAAATCATCCTTCAATTAATTCATCTTCTAAATTAAGCTGGGTAATTGTATTGTGTAGCCTAGGAATAATTTGATTGGAATAATTGTATGTTTCTGCTTAGACAGAGCTCATTTTGAGCTGCAGTTACAGAACTGCCTGAAGGGTGAAGGAACATCTAGCCTTAGTGCCCCTGATGACTGATAGCTGAAACAGAAGACTGCTGATTTTTTTTTAACCTTTTCTTTCCCTCATTCCCAACTCAGCCAAATGATGGCAAAAATGCTGAAGGTGGTAGGCTACCGTGAAAAAGCAGCAAAAAAGTGCAACTCTCTCCTTTCTGGTCAATAGAAATTGTCTTAACTGATTTTATGTTCTTATTTTCAATTAAACAGACAAAGGACAAATGCACCTTGGAAGCTGTAGGTTTCTGCAGCTAGTTTCATTGCAGTAAAGTACTCATTCAGAAAATGGGTCTGCACAAACTATATGCTGTTATTGACTTTTCAGTGATTTTTGGTACAATCAAGGAAACTCTGAATTTTAAATAAGGTACAATGCTCAGTTAAGAATGGGTATCTTCTATGAAGCAAAAGGGAAATTTTTGAGTGTCCTTACTATACACATTTCAAGTTTGAAAACCTTACTTGGTGATGGCATTGTACATTTTGTTTCAAGGTGATAGTCAGGTTTATGAATTTACCATATGTCAGTCAGTTTATACAACACACTGGAATAAATATTTTGCTGCATTTACTTTAGGCCAGAAAAAATACATGACCCTTTTACTTATCCAGGATAAAATATGAATTTATGTATTTTAGGATCATGATTTAAATAATAATATTATAAATCCCCATCCTTATGCAAAGAGAAATGCCATAATTGCTTCAAATGACAGACAGGTCATATAGACAACTATTTCCTTCCTTCAAGCAAATTTACATGAGCATTATTCTGTTAAAATGCAATCTGTGTATGCATATTAACTGAGAAAAAGGTAAAGGAATTCTAATATTAAGGTATATAGAATTATAGGTGTTAAAGTGTGATTTCCAGTTCCTTAGCATTTTCTGTTTTTCAACTGTAAAGCTGTAACAGTGCAAGACGGGACTGGAATGTGACTTGCGTACTCTCTCATATAAATTTTCTGTGGAAAACTGCTTATTTTCCTAAAGCTGCAAGAATAATAGTTGTGACATAGAAAACAAGGCCAATGAAGTTCAGCTTTCCTCTCAAATAACGTTTGAGTGAGGCTTAAAAGGCCTAAAAGCCTTGGAGAATCTCACTGCGCAACATGTGTGTTTTAAAGCTAAGCAGTAATCTGCACAGAAACTAATCTTGAAAATGAACATTCATTTTATTTCAGTACATAGCAAAGAACAGACATCTCAAACAATGAAAGATGAATAGTCAGAGACGTTTCTAAGGAATCATAAAGAAAATTATTTCAATCACTATTTAAATGAGAAGACAGGTGTTCAGTCGGGGCCACAGCAAATGCTTCTGGCTACCCATTAGCTCGTGTTTTGGCTGCTTGGTCTGACGCTGCCCACCTTGTTTAACAAAGTATCTCAGGCTTTTGAGGCAGTATTTCATGCAGAGTGAATGCCAAACGGAGATGCATTATCAAACTCATCTGACAGATACAGTGAATACACATCAACATAGTGAAGATTCAGAATATGGCTATGCTGGTCTATTGTTGGCCGCATTTTAGCAAAGCATTCAGTAGTTAGCCATCACCAATGAACAGCTTAAAGAGCGTAATTAATATTTTGGTCCATTTCAGTATCTTCTCTACTAATTTATGTTAACAGTCTATGATACATGGATTCAAGCATCACATCTTGGACAAATTTGAGGGAACAAATGTTTTTATATTTTGACATGCTGTACGTTATTATGTGTATAAAAAGATTTTAATGTGAAGATACAGATAGTAGGCAAATTAGTGTAAAAAAACCACATAAAGCTACATAATGGAATTGAAGGTTATATGTATTTCTGGTTTTCTCTTCTCTGCTATATCAGACATTCAATTTTCCTTTACTTTCAGGACCTTTCAAAGCATATTTCGTTCCAGCATCTTCCTACTCATTTGGCATCGAGAAACTGCCACCAGCCTCTGGCTAGAACATGTTGCCATTCTTTATAAATCCAATAGTTCCCTTGTGAAATGATGTCCTTCTTTCTCTTCCACAGACAGAAACCAGCTCTTGTTAAATATCCAGAAACTAATTTCTATTCCCTCTTCTATTTCTAGTCATTCCTTAAAAATTCTAATTTTCAGTGTTACATACTTGAAGGAAAAAAAGGGTTCACAGTGTTTAAGGTATTTTTTTTTTGCCAAGACTGCTGCCTATCACAGCAACTAGAATTGTCTCATCATTTCCTTGTACTCCCCTGTCTTTTCCTATCCATCAGTTCTCTCTTGTTTTACACTTAATTTTTAAGGTCTTTGTAAGTGAAATGACCTTGTACTCTGTGCTATCATTATAACATGTAGCAGAAAAGTGGATTAGTAAAAGCACAGGTGTTATATTTTAGGTGCTATAGTAATATGCACAAATAAATAATTTTTAATAGAATTATCTGTCATTGAAAAAAAACCCAACAAAAAGACAATTATATTTTCAGAGATGAGCAAATGAGCTATCACTAATTTCCCAAGGGAACAAGAGAAATGGAGACCATTGTTCTGCTCCTGTCCTATTCTTCAGAGAGTACATCTCCACTCTCACTTGAACTGGATTGCAGTAATGAAGACTGATACCTAGAACAGAGAAATAAGAATATAAATTGCAGTTGTAATAAGCAGGCTACAGCTTTTAAACTAGTATCTTCCTTCTATACCAAAAGAAAATCACAAGTTTCCTGTATATTAGGAACAGGTTTATCACCTTTGACACAAAGCTGCAGAGTCCTTTGTTAGGCTTGTTCTAGAACCATCACCAAGTGACATCCTGTCACCATTAGAAACTGGATATTAGTTTTAGGCATGATGCTAGTGTGACTTCATTCTGAATTCCCCTTTCAATAAGAGCAGTTTGTTTTAATTTATGATCATGTCCTTACATTACAAAATACTTGTAATGTATAACATTACAACAAGAATAGGTTTAAAAAATACATCCTGTAGGATATAGTGAAGTTATATGTCTGTTGCTGGAAAAAAAAAAGACTAAGAGCAGACAAAACAGCAGCCTTCTAAAGCATTAAACCCCTCCAAAGAAACAGATTACAGTGAAGGTGAGGAGAAATTCTATTCCAGTTCTGTTAGTAGAAAGATAAGGAAAGAACATCTTAACTTCATAACAAAATCCCCATAATTTGATATAAGTAAAACCTTTTAATTAGGAAGCTAAAAAACTGGAACATGGTAGATAGTCCTTAATTAGAAACCATTTGGACCATCTCATACATGTACTTGATATTACTTTACAGCAGGATTTGAAACAGTGACTCCTCAGAAAAACAAATCTCTCTGTACTTGAAAGTACTGAGGAGAAACAAAATGCCAGACTGAAAGACATTGTTTTGGTGGAATATGATGGTGTCTTTGCTTGTTTTAATAACATGAAACAAATTACAACAACAACAATATGGAAAAATTCTTGTAAGCCAATTTAATTCATTAATATGCAGCTTCTGAAACACATTTCTTATCTCAGGCAGGGGCCTAACGTGGTGTCTCAGTTGCAAGTTCTTTTTTGTGCATTGGTGTTATTATGATTATAGTGAAATTTTACTCCCTTGTATGTTTCTATCTATAATTGTCACTTAATAGGATAAAGAAGAATGGGTATTTGCAACTAACATGCACAGATTACTGTGTTAGAAAAGGCTTGAATGAAGAGAAACCTTCATAATTTCAACTATATTTTTGTTCATTTGTAGTACATCTACTGGCTACTTGTCCTAGTTCCATTTTATATGGCTGATTACTGATAATCCTAGTCCATTATAGTGCAGCTGCTCTATTTTCATTCCAGAAAAGACTGGATATGGACTAATTTTCCTTGAGCAGTTTAGTTTTCACACAACATGGTATAAACCTAGGCTATATTACCTCTAGAATTCCCAAAGAATTAATCAGCTATATGTACAAACTAGTTTAATCAATACATGTGCTTCATGGTCTTTTTTTTTTAAAGCTTAATAACCACCATGAAGCACATGTATTGATTAAACTAGTTTAATCAATACATGTGCTTCATGGTCTTTTTTTTTTAAAGCTTAATAACCACCATCACAGACTGACACAGAAATCACTATTGTGACTACTATTTAACTGAGTTGATGAGAAGCAACAGTGGAAAGAAAGGACTAAAATTTGCGAGAATGTATTTTGTTATTTGAAATTCATTTTTTACTGACTATCATAATTGTTGTATGCCACATGGNTTAATCCTATTCTTGCTGCTTTTTGCTGTTGCTAAATTTCAGAGGCAGATATTTTTTACAGATCTGATGTGTCAGAAATTCTTCATTACCACTTTCATTAATTTTCAGTTGTGATTTTATCATTTGCAATCAGTGCCAAGATATTTTGTTATGTAATTTTTCCATTCTTCATGTAACAAATATTTTATNTTGACTGAATTTTAGGAATAGGTACATTTGATAACAGTCCCGCTCAAGTCACCTTTTCTATATTATCTCTCAGCTTATGTTTATCTGACTGATTTCTCTATGATTAGTTTAGAATTTAGAATTATTTTTTCTTAGTTTTAGCTATTATTTGTAATGAATCTAAATTTTTAATTTAGCCTTTTTTGGCTTTCTGATCCTTCACACACTTTTTTTTCGTTTGTTCCTTTGTAAATTTGACTGTTATGTCTAACAAGTGTGCTGAATTTAATTATACTGTGGCCATCCGCTCTAACGTCTAAAATGTAATAATGACTCCAGTCAATTAATTAGACCTACATCAGCAATAGTCTTGTTAGCCTGTTGCATGACTAGCTATTTTCAAACGTACTACTCAACCTTCAGAAGTGTCTTCTTTAATGTACATCTTGATGTGAGATTTGACCAAATTATATCAACTGATAATGCACATTAACGCAGCACAGCTGCATGTGTCTCCACTACTCACCCAGCACTTCACTTACATGGAGAGCAATTACTAAGATGTTAGGACTGTGATATAAATTTCACTTGCTTCTAATTGGTACATTATTTTCTTCATTTTGTAAATATGCTATTGTACTATTAGGGAAGGCCTTCAAAATATTAGATATAGAACTGCCAGTAATCTGTCAGTTACACATGGACAAAATATCTTCAGAAAAATTAATTTGTTAGTTGATTAGTGCTGTTAAGCCTGTGGATTTTAATCAGTGTACAGCTGGACTAGAAATCCTGTCATTCCTATTGTTTTGTAATGGTTTACTGATTATCCTTCCAGGTAGTATATTAACACATATTATCTCACCTCAGTATTTTACTACAATATTTGTGACACTGTAGGAAAAGCCCAGATGCCATTACAGATGACAAAACCCTGAGTCTTCAAAGTAAGAAAAGCAGTGGCCAGATTTCTGTCCATACTCTTTTATGGATTCAAAACATCTTTTACAGCACTGTATTGTGATTTTTATTTCTTCAGATGCTATGTCTCCCATTAAAAACCTATAGAAAGGTAGGAAAAAGTAGGACATTTGTTTTAAATGAGGGGAAAGTGTTCCAAGGTGAAGGATGAGATCTCCTGCAGTAACTGAAGAAAACAAGTGGTAGAGCTGTTCCCTGTTTAGCACACAAGCCAAAGGAGATATTATAGAGAATGGGGTGACATATACTATCGTTTACAACCCCACACCACAGTATCTTTGGTCATTCTCATTTCCTTAGTGGACTTATATTAGTCACCAAAAGACATGAGCAAATCAATATTTTAATTTATTTTTTTATTAAATCCAGTGACTATTCAAGCTATTCTATTCTGTTTGAACTTTGTCATATACAACTTGCTGCATTTTCCTAATTGCCAAATGGATGTGAACATACAAGACGAGATAGCCAGTCTCTTAAATTTTTTAACCCTGTTCCTGTACTTTTAGGACTGATCTGCAGCTTGATGGAGTCATATGTAGCTAGATTTTGATCAATATTTCTGGGTCTTATTCAGTATTCCTATGTTTTATTTCCCTTAGGTAACAGCTGCCACTGCTGTGACTCTGTAGACAAAGGTTGTAATGACTTTGGAAACTTGAAATCATTATTCACTCACTGTTATCAGTCTTATTACACAGAGCTGGAAGGGCAGCCTCCAACACTTCAGTTATGCCTGAGGCAGAAGGAGACCCAAGTCTTCTCCCTGCAATTCCTTTGAGGTCCTTTAGAAACAGCCTGATAAAGATGATTCACCCCACTAAGAGTCACCCACACCATTCCCATCAACACAACAGAGTGTGTGGGGAGAGATAAATTTCTGATGGGCAGGACTCTGCCAGACTACTTTTGTTCTGCAGCAGTGACCTCTGGGAGTTCTGGTTAAAGTAAACACTATGCATGGGTGGAGCCAAAGGCAGTCTGGTATGCCTTTCAACTTTCTGTGTGAGAGCTTGTGCTACTGTTTTTCAGCTGGAACCAAGATAATACGGCATTAAATCAGGAACATCAGAAAATGATAAATTAAAGGTTTCGTTTGGAGTCTACTGAAACCCTCCAAAGAGACCAGCAGGTATCACCGAGAATGTTGCACTGACACACACACAGAGCTGCAGCAGATTCCTCAGAGGTAATTAAATCTTTAGGATTTCTCCCAGATTGATGTGGCATCTTCTCTTCTTTCGGAAGTATAGCTTTTCCATATACTATTAACTGAAGAATATAAGTTATTTGGTGAGTGGTTTAATAGACAAGAGACACAGATATTCCTACATCATTTTCTTGTTAGGAAGAAAAATAAAAGGATGTCTGTGACTCTTCCCTGAACATGGGTAAATTAATGATTATATTTGGTTCTTTTTCACAGACTGTTCTGCAATACAACCACATTCTACTTCAATCCAGATGCTTCCTAGCTAAAGAAAAGGGAAATGCTTACATTAGGACTTAACTTTATGAACAATTATGTTCATTTTCTGCAATCATTCAATAACTTCAGCAATTTTATTCTGATGAAAAAAATCAATTTAGTAAGTAGACGCCAAGATGCTAAAAGATTCAGTTATGCCAGTAGTTGTGGTACACTGCACAATCTACAATAATAAGAAAATGTTTAGTTTTAATTGTAGCTTTTCTTAACTATGACTATTACTTATTTTTAAGATAGTTTGCACTATAGAAAATTATGATGAAACCCATATATTTTAGCATAAATATTTTGCTGATTAAAAAGACTAGCACATACACACATAAACCCAGAAATTCTTGCCTTCTGGCATTTGCTTTTTATTGTAGAGAAGTAACAAATTTAATTACAAGATGTTTAATTCACTGGGCAAATCCTACTGGAACATTTTCGGCTCTGCAGGATACCACTCAGTACTGAAGAACCACTTGTCAGCATTACGATGTAAAGGACCACATTCTGTGATTCACACTTGAATCTGTTTGCCAAATGATTTTCAGGAAGGCATTTCATGAAGTGCTCCAAAAATCTCTCAAGCTCCTTTTATCGCTTTCATTCATAATTATTCTTTGCATACATTAAGACTAATAAAGCAATGAATTCACCTTTCCCATAGTTTTTTAGGAGATTTAATTCCTCCAAACATGAAATGGTCAAGAATAAAAAGAAGCGTCAACATTTCAGTTAAGTGGATGCTTTTTGCTATGATTTGACTTATTGTTAAAACAGTGGGTTTGGCTTTAGATTCATTTTTCCACATAAAATGAGGTAAATCAGAAACACCCTTAAATGAAATCATCCAGCCTATGTCAATTATTGGAATAAAATTCAAATGCTTGTAAGTTTATGGAAATTTACCAGGACTCATCTGTAAATAAATAGGTAATTATAAAAGCAGTCTCTTACAAGCAGTTAAAGGAACCATACCTTCACGTAAATAAAAATAAGGAAAGAGAAAAAAGTTATTTTTTTATTTTCATTAACTCATTTTGTTCTCTGTCTATCAGTAGAATACATTAAGGTAATTTGAACAGGGAACAATTACTTTTAAGAGTTTTAAGAGCTTTCATTACTCTTTCAGGAAAGGGCACATTACATTTCAGGAAAGGGTAGAATTTGCCTGCTTTTTGGTAGAGAAAAGTGAAAATACTTAATTGACAAAAGTTAAAAATACAGTATTTTCTTGCCTTTTTATCCTCTTAATCTAGTTCTCAGTTGATGAATCTTACATTATCACTTGAAATTTAGTAACTAATTTTCAGTTCTTCTTAGCTCCCAATAAGCAGAGATTTGTCTACCCTTTATTCCTCGCCCGCCCCCCC
>VZRU01017557.1:484127-499810 GCA_013398155.1 Pedionomus torquatus | reverse complement strand
CAAAAAAAGTAACAAGGAAAAGATAAAAAAAAAAAAAAAAAACCCAAAACCAAAAAACAAATGAAAAACTGAAAACTAAACCAAACCAACACCAAACTGAATAAAACTTGAAAGTATATTATGGGTAAAATCGACTTACCAGAACTAATTTCATACCAGTATCTGGATTAACTTTCTTAAATAGAAGCAATTATCTAATAAATGTTTGATCTTGTATACTGGTTTTGGCTGGGATGGAGTTAATTTTCTTCATAATAGCCAGTACATGGCCATGTTTTGGATTTGTGTCAGAAATAGTGTTGCTAATACAGGGATGTTTTAGCTGTTGCCAAGAAGTGCTTACACAGAGTCAAGGCCTTTTCTGCTTCTTATACCAGTGGTGGCGCACAAAAAACTGCGAGGAGACAAAGCCAGGACAGCTGACTCTAACTGTCCAAAGGAATATCCCATACAATATGACACCATGCTTAGTGTATAAAACTGGAGGAAGAAGAAGGAAGGGGCAGAACTTTCAGAGTAATGACATTTGTCTTCCCAAGTAACTGTTACACATGATGGAGCCCTGCTTCCCTGGAGGTGGCTGAATACCTCCCTGACAATGGAAAGTAGTGAATTAATTCCTTGTTTTGCTTTTGCTTTACCTATTAAACTGTCTTTATTTCAACCCATGAGTTTTCTCACTTATACCCTCCTGATCCTCTCCCCCATTCCACTGGGGGAGGGGCATGAGCAAGCAGCTGTGTGGTGCCTAGTTGCTGGCTGGGGTTAAACTATGGCACCTTGTAAATTAACCTATAAAAATTAGAGACTTACATTGTTTATTCAGCAAAATATGACCAGGACTATTTCTGCCATGATAATTTCATTAAACTTCATTACTATTTATGCTAGTAACTTTTATATGTCTCTGTAAATTCAGCTAGCAACTCATGGAGAAGAGCAGGGAAAAATAGCATGGATTGTATTTCCCATCCCACACTGCATTAATGAGTATGTTTGTGAGAGGAGTGGGGGAGTTTCCTCTAGGAAGTAATATTTTAAGAAAATTCCATGATAAGAGAAAGTAGACCTCTTGGAGATAAGCATATTTTTTTTGTGACATTGATGTGTAAGACTTTGGGCACTTCTTTCAAACTTCATCCTTGACAGCGACTAATGAAAATCTCTGGTGAAAAAAAACACTTTAAAGTCCATTGTAAAGACTGGATACTTTTCAATCCAGTTCTGGGTCTTTGACCTGGCCATCAGTAAGCCTGCTTTGTAGGCATTTTCTTTCCTTCATCAGACGTGGGAGCATTCTCTGATTCCTATGCAGCTGAGTGGATAACTTCAATGCATATAAAGACCTGAATATGCATGAGCTCTCAAGGATGCCATAATTCACTAAGTCAGATTGTTTAAATTTGCCGCCAAAATAAGTTCTTACAAAAGAAATTCCCAAAATAGGTTTCTATAGATATCTCACTTCTTTAAAGCTGGTTTCATCCACATAATTCCCCTTCTTTCAGGAGTCTGTCAGAATTTCTGACTGTTTAATTCATTGCAAGCCAACTGAAACTGGGAAGTCCATAAAGTTGCCATAGTAACTGAATGGACAAAGACTTAATTCACTAGTTTATATAAGCCAGAACTCATATCCTGCAGATAGTAATGGGCTTAAATTATTTAGGTCTATAAAGTTCACTGTTAATGGATTATATATATATTTCATAAATAGGTGTCAGTTCCTTAGTAAGTGAAAAATGAGCTTTGATTGCCCATTTGATATCTCAAAAGTAGTTGCATGTTGGATAGTAAGTCAATCAAAAAGTCAAGAGGAATGAAAAGGAACAAAAAACCAGGATATGGTATCACTTTCCATGTTAAAAGAGATATGAGTTATGTTATTGTTTGTTCTGAAAAATTTCCCTGTTAAACTGACAGTTAGTCAGTAAAATTTCCCTGTTAAACTAAAAAACTGACTGTTAAACTTCATAAAAACTAGGTGGACTTCAAAGTAACAGAGGACAGCATACTTTGAATTTTGCAATCTAGTAAAACTGGGACTGCAGTCAATTCTTACTGTTCCCAGTCTGAGGATACAACTTGCAGTGATTCTGCTCAGCACACAATGAAGATGTGTAAAAACAAAACTGAAGGAGATGTCTCTTGAAGAATATGTTATGAATCACATCATTTTGTCACGGGCAGCATGATTTATTTAGAGGCACTGCTTTCTGTTGGCTAAAAATAAGAGTGTGGCATCATAAACTGTTATGCTGGCGGTGTCAAGATAGATGTGACAAAACTAAGTAATAAAAAAATAATTATGTATTTGCTTAGTTCAGAAAATTCCCTGCCTCTCAGCTTCTTTCAAGAACTGAAAAACTTTTTCTTTGAATTGATTTGAGATCAACAACAAACTCTGAGAACAATGGTTTTCTTTTTCTGCCTGTTTAATTTTGTCCTCCTTCCCCATACCTTCTGTTTTATGCAACATTTAGCAATTAGGCAGATTAAAATCATAAACCAGGCCTGCTGCACTGCAACTTTCCTAAACAGGATTGGTAAATATTATAAATAACATAAACAGTCTTTGGAAACTTTGTACTAGTAGGGACATTTCAATTATTAAATATACCTATAACTTCAATGTCTTAGGAAACCACTTCTATTTAATTTAATTCCCTAGATTAATGAATTCTGAAGTTCTTTCTCATGAGATTTCTGAGTACATCAGTTATTCATTTTAATCCTGCAAGTCTGAAAAAAACAGCCCAGATGGGAATTGTCACTGCAGTTTTATTGTATTTGATGTGGCTTTATTTCATTCTTTTGTTTTAATTCTAGTGCCAGTTTTCAGCAGAGTGTTGAACCTAAAAATTTCCCCTGCATATTTAATTCAATAAGTTGACTGCCACCTGCATTTTTCCCTGGGTGGAATTCCGCTGCTCATCATGCTATCAGACTTTATCATTAGATTTACATTTTATGTCATGCCAGCTATCTCCTATCATTCCAGGTGGTTTGAATTCTTTTATAGATTCTTGCTCAGGGCTTGTAAGTAGTGGATAAATGTCACGAGAGGTAACAGAATGTGAAAAACTATTCACAGAAAATAAAAATTAAAAAAAAAAGGAAGAGAAAATTGTTAGCAAAAGTGAAAGAGAACAGGAAACAGTTAGATATACCACTACTATTAATTTCTTTCACTGTCCCATACAATAATAAAAGGGTTGGGTTTGAGGTTATTTTGTGTTGTTTTAGGTAAGTTTTGCTTTGTCCAGGGAACTCTCATGAGCTGTGAGATAACATAGGGAGCTACCTTAATGACATTTCCCCTCATTTCTCTTTTCCACCATCCACCACTGTTCAGCACATTTTGAATTTTTAGAGGTCTCTTACTGATTTGTTTTTTTTTATTAGAAGATGCCACATAATTCAGACTTCTGATATAAAACTGGTTTTTATGGGGGTTTTTTATTAGGTTTTTTTTTCCCCCAGAGGCTGTTACAGAGCACATGAACTTTGTATTGTGTGTGCTACAGCCTACGTAGCCTTCAAGAGTAAGCATTATTTTTAAAGAAAATATCTCTCCTCTGGACACTCAGAATTAAAACATGACTCAGAAAATGAATATCAGTCCCCAAATCCCAGAAATACATTTAGCTGCTTTCACAAAAGACATCATATGCCAGTATAATAAGTGGAGGGTATTTTTTTATGCATGGTATTTGCAAAATACAGAAATAGTCTCAAGTACCTTAGGTTGAAACTTTGTTCAGTAATGCATCATAATCTTAGTAGCCCTTTGTTTAAAAACACTTAAGATTAAAGTATTTAGACAACTGTCTGAAAATTCGTGTAGTGATAAACTGGGATTACTCACTGGTCTCATGGTTTTGCTATAGAGAAGGATGAACAAAATAGCACTAAAAATACTTTAGTCCTGAGTTCTTGCTGTTATTACCAACAACTGTCAGCTAGGAAAGTAAATTCTGTACATTTCCAGTCTCATTTTCCTTCAAATTACTTTTGTGACCTTCTTGCCCTTAACTGAAATATGACTCAAAATGTAAGTCGCTAATGCTGATTATGTTATTGTACTATTTCACCCTTACAGCTGTGCAGTAACAAAGGCATAGAAACAGGAACATGGTATTGGCATGATGCTATGGAATCTTAAGCATGGAATAGAAATCCTCCTCTCTGGGAAGGGGCCAGGGCTGGTGTCTGTGCTAAGAATGCTAGCATAGCAGTGTGAAAACAAAACAAAAAAAAATCCCCACTGGGTAGAAAGTATAATTTTCCTAACAAATAAATACAAATTTCAAGCTTTCTTAGTAGAACAGGAAAATAAGCTCTACTCTGTAGAGTAACCAATAAATCTAATGTATTGATTCTACCCATTGCTGAAATAGTGTTGAGAAGGATTAGGTAAAAGAAATAAATGTAGAAACAGTCACACAAAACAGGGATTTTAGATGTTCAGAATTTACCTTTTGGGATATCTTGCCATTTTCTTTACTTGATATCAGGTGAGTTTTACAGAATGCACAGAAAAATATTTAAAGTAAATAAATAGAACAGTTCTACTGCTTATAACTGTAATTTGCTTGAAAAAAATATTTTACCTTGATGAAACGGTTGAACTCTGAACTGTTTCAAAGTTGAAAAATTCCAAGATGATCAAATTCTCTGGAATGCTTCAAAGGAATATCTTTGTCTGTTAAAGAGGATTAGAAAATAACATAAAATAATGTTATCTCATACAAATCCAGTTTGTTCATATAAACAGGAAAAGAGGGCATATTTATCTGAGGATCACACCACTTGATTATTATTTTTTTTTTCCAAATATTGAGGTTAAACTGGATGCTGAACTGTTTGCAGGTGGATCAAACAAAGACCAAGCAGGCTTTGTGAAAAGGCAATCTTAAAGCAAAAGATAATATATTATTAGGATTCTTGCAGTTCAGTCTATTTGGATTTACACCACTATCTTTGTGGAAATAGCAATTGATTCAGTATACAGGCCACATAATACATCTGCAATTGTATTCTCTTCACCTTGAAGAGAACTTCCATCACCAGCTCTCAGTAGAACATTGTTCTATATCAAAAATTCAGTTCTTTTTATGCTAAATGGTACATGAATTGTAAGAAGTCCCCTTAGTCCACCTCAGAGGACTACCATGCTTTTCTACAATCCTCTTAAATAACAGTTTATAGCTTATAGTTTAACAAAAGATTCTTCAGTAGCACCATAACTTTAGACTGCCTTTTTCCTCTCTACTGACACCAGCCACTTTTGTTGCCCCTGGTCAGACTCTTTCGTTGTTTGAACAAAGAAATCATGTGCTATGAATTGAATGAACTAAAACCAAACAAAACCAAACAAGCCAAACCAAACCAAGCCAACAAAAAAAAGAAAAATCCCCCAAACCGTGGGTTATTTTTCTGTATAGGAAGCAGAGTGGAGAAAAGAAATGAAAGAATATCAGTAATTTAACTTTTTCATATGATTTTAGCACAATTTCCTAACTGATAAATAAATAATCAATACAAGAACAAGTGCAAAATAGAAATCACTTGGAGCTTAATAACTTTACCTACCTGATAACTGTGGCTATCCTGGCTTTCTTATTCTTTATAGAAAGAGGTTTTGACTGAGTTGAGTTAAATAGAGTAAATTGAACTCTATAGGTTTTGCTTAAGATTATCAGCAAATGGCAAATTAATCTCAAAAACTTGTAGAAGACTCCTGTCCATATGCTTGTAACATGCAAGGAAGTCACAAGAGAAAGAAATTATAAGTCATTGTGACTTCAGTGCAAGATACCTGAACAAAACTTTTTTTTTAAATGAAAAATTGTTTCCATGGTATTTTGTGACCGTTGTTTATAAGTGCATTTGTGTTTAAAATTAAATAGGGGGTTTTGCATGTGAAAACCATTTTATCATTTTAGTTTTTCAAAATTTGAAGAGGATTATTTTCTTTAAATTAATTTCCCCTCTCAACAGATAGAGGCGAGAATAAATAACTTTAAATTTTATTTTTTAACTGTTTTATAACTAATTGTAAACTAATTTTGAACCTTTTTTTAAACTAACTGCTTGCTTCATGAAGCAATGCAGAGCAAGACCAAGCAAACTGTGATTAATAAACATCTTATGATTTGTCAGCAGTAGTCTGAATGCCTGAGCTTGGTGGTGTGACCAGCAGCAAGGCTGGGCTGGCTCAGCATCCCTCAGCTATCTCCTTCCCTCAGCTGTGGGAGGCAGCAGGCCATCAACTGCTGCTCAGGCTGTCACCTATGGTTCTCCCTTGTATCAAGCAATCAATGTGTCTGATGGGCAAATACCTTACATTGTCTTTTATGCACATGAACTTGCCGCCACTTGACAGAGTTCCAACCTTTTACACCTATTAAGCAAGGAAACAATAATGCTGTTCTCTTCTCTCTAGGGTTTTCTATATGCTACCTCTGACTGTGTCCTAAATGAATCAAGAAATCAATTTGCAGCCTCTCTGCCTCAGTTAAATCAAACTTATTCATAGTTTCTGCTGAGTAAAAAACATCCAGTTCTTCTCCACAGGTACCCACTGTCACTTTGACAAGATCTATCAGATCCTTGGCCAAGTTACACTGACACTGTCCAAAATGCTTTATTTTACTTTTTTTTTTCTTTTGTTTTAGCTTGTTACTTTTTTACTATTTTATTATCTTACTTTTATCGGTACTATTTGTGTGAATTAGTTCTATACCTAGAATCATTGCCTGCTAAATACAACTGGTAAATGAGGTAGAAAAATTAATTTTATTACCAAAATAACAGAACATAATATGGAATAAAGTTCCTTTTTATTGAAAAAATTTGACTACAGGATGAAATATTACACTGTTTTTTTTGTGCAGTCATACATATTATAGGCCTGCTAATAACCCAAGAGCTTCTCTAATTTTTTCTGTGCCTGTGAATAATTATTCTTTATGGCACAGATAACATTTATATTTTTTTCAATAATACAATGCCTGAAGTTCCCATGTTTTCTTAAGACTGCATTTATTAGTTTCAGCACCTGAAATTTAAAGACCTAGTACAACATGTAGGCTCCCTCAATAGTCAATGGAATAAGAGAAGCACCTGTGTTTTACTGCATTGTAGGAAAGGTAATTAACATATGAAGTCTAAATCACCCTTTCTTCTGTCTAGAGAGGATCTTGATAGTTAATAGGTCAGTTGAACTATGTTCTTAGTCTTATTGCCATCTCCACTGACATATTCTATTTTTGAGCAAGTTCTTTCACTTTTGAGTTCATATTGATACTAGTGAAGATCAAGGTATGTCTTGTTAAATAAGTTAGTACTAATTTACATTTAGTAGTAGAGCTCACAGTTCCTCTGATAGATATGTTTTGCATTTTAAGTAGGGATAGATGATTCCATTGAAGGAAATTAGATTAGAACAAAGATGTTTTGTTGATTAACTATCTTAAAATATGTTTGAAATTCTTATAAAATATGCTATTTATCTTCTTGGTACAAGTTATCTTGAATTTAAATATAAGCACTTTTTAGAAACCATTTTTCTCTAGATTGGGCAAGAATAATAATGTTATTTTCTCACACATTTTGAATCCCTACTTAACACAGCTGATTACGAGAATGCTTTTACTCCACACGACTATTATTATTTATGATCAATGTGGTTACTATCATAATATCATACTACTACAGTATTACACTATCATATGTAAATCATAAATGTCACAGTGTAGAAATAAAAAAAATATTCTTTTGAATATGAAGAAGCATCAAAATAAGACAAGTTTTCTTTATTTCTTTACGTTACAGTTTTGTAATTTTGTCACATATACATTACAACTCTCACATTTTTCATGCATTACAGGGGAAGATGATTTCAGTCTTATCTATAAGATATCTGGAGATCGATTACTTCTCCAACAGGTACTGCTACATGAGTGTGTAGGCTCATCTCAGTTTCCCAGTTTAGGTATAGCGGGCATTGCTCCAACATATCTAGACTAAAAAGAGAAAGTCTACACACCACAGCTGCAAACTGAAATCTAGAATTGCTTTCTGTAAAAGGCCACTGAATTTGTTCTAACAGTTTGTCTTCAGAGATTCTACTGAAATAATATAGTTTTTACTCTCTCTGACATTTATGATTAGTAATACTCAGGAATACAGTCTATCATTTTTATGATACAACACTTTTTGTTGTACTGCCTTGTTTTCATTTGAAACAAAATGGATTGTATCACATTATAGTAGCTCAAACTTAAACAGTATTTTTCCACTTGGAAATCAGCTATTATTCTGGAGAGGCTATCTATCAGGAAAAAAAAGACTTGGCGGGGGGGGGAGAAAAAGAAAAAAAGGGAAGCCACATAACAAAAGACCCAATGGACAGAAATGCAAAAATACATGATTTACAATGACTTACTAGTTATTCACATCTTTGAATTATTTATGTTTCCAGTTTAATACAATATATCTGGAAAATATGACTATAAATTTATATTTCAGAGTTTCTTTGAATTTACCATGCAACAAACTCATGCTTGTAGGCATTATATTTGGGGGTAAGATCTTGGTTTAAATTTATTTTTCTTCTGAGAGAATAGTTTAATTTATAAACTAGCTACAGAAATAAACATTTTTTTTAATGTAACAATTCTTAATTTAAGTTTGAAAGACTCAGTGTAAAAAGAACTTTTTAATTTGTTTTGCTTATGCTGGGTTACTAAGAGCATGCGGTTGCTTGTCTGGGTTGTTCAGACGGTAGTAGTGGAACTCACCAGCTCTGCGCATCAAGAGAGAATGCTTCAGGACTTGGCTTTGGGTTACAATCTGCAGGGTCTCAGGCTCCCAAACACACAGTTTGCAGTGCTACTGCCCTGTATTAGCTGCTCCTACTGACCTGCCTCTTGAGAAATTTGCTACTTGACTGTAGCAAATATGACTGGGCCAGGCAGTGCTAGGATGTGAAGCCCACTGTGCAGGGGAGCAGACCTGTCACCAGAACAGCAAAACACATTGCGTGCAATCCGCCTCCCCATGGTTATGGAAGCAGCCAGCAGCTGAGAAAAGCCCAGAGGAGCCTAGCCACAACCACGTCTGTGGGCTGGTGCAGGGAGCCGAGGGAATTTGAATGGGGAATCCCAGTCAGATATTGCCTGTGCAACCAGTAACTGATAGGGTTGTGGTCACTCAACTGTGGTCACCACTCCGGAGGTATGTGGGGCAGGGACCCCATGAGTTTTTGAGGGGAGAAACTATTTAGACATGTCTGGAAGGACTCTAAGAGGGAATCAGAGAGACTCCAGGGATCTAAACAGCCCCATCCCAGGCTGTGCAACACACGGAGGGGACTGTTGTGCTGACCTGCCTGATCTTCCTTCTGGAGGGTATCGTCTCCTTTCCTTGCAGGTCAGGGGAGTCATGTCACTTGTAAATATTTCATATAGCTGTGATTAAAATGTTCAGGTAAGTGAGGCAATTTAGTCTTCACACTGTCAAAGTCATATTAAACTGTGACAGTCTTTGAGTCTAGGATCTGTTTTTCCATAAGCTTTATGTGGGAAAAAATATTTTCATAAGATGATCACTTAAAAAAATAGCTGAGACAAAGAACTGAGGAGAATAATATTATATGTAAGGCACAGGAAAACGTGTCTAATTTGCACACTCCTGAAAGAGCACATATGAAAAGCTGAGCAATCAGCACAGTTTATCTCTATGTGACATTTCCAAATGCTATTTATACATTTCATGGGTCAGTCTTCTATGAAAATAGCTGTGTATGCCAGCTATCTAATGATCTGGCATTTGAAACTGATTCAATTTATATGTTAAATTTGATGTTATGGGAAAACCAATACACTTACCACATTTTCTTTCTGTAAGTCTGGTTGTCATCTTAATTTGTCTGGAAATGTCTTTTTATTTTCCAGGAGTACCTCATGGGATAAAAAGTAGGATAAATCATTCTAGTTCATCTACCATTGAGAATTACTGTTAAGGGTAAATTTTGGCCCAGCCAATAAATATCCCAGTGATACATAAAAAGAGCAACAATGCCCTTAATCTTCTTTGATGGCTGTCTGCATCTCATGGAGAAATACAGAGTGAGAGATCAGTTGTTTGGAGATGAACAGGGCAGTAATTGAAACTGGCACTGTTTTCCAATTTGTTAACAAAGATGGGAGTTTTACAGTTTGCACTGTATTGGCAGACATCCTCCTCTCCCTTCATTCTTTCCCTCAAGTTTTCTGCAGGCTCCACGGGAATCTGAGGAGCCTGGGAAGGGCATCATGAGTGTGACCCATTGTTGTGGCTCATGGACCCTTGGACAATGGTCTCTTTTTGTGTTCTTCATCTGAGGATTCAAAGAGAAAAGGAATTTGCAGCATTTAGGGAGAAAAAAAAAAAAATCCTGTTTCATATTACCTCAAATGTCATGGATAATTCAAAAGTCACTACTCCTAGTCTGTGTCCATCTTCTTAAAAATTTGAGCAAATGCACCAGGGCAGTAGGGAGCTTATGTAGCAGTTTGCACATTCATAATCCTCATACCAACATGTAACAATAGCATGGACTTGTGCATGAGCATGTGTGCTTTTATGAACGTTTCCACTGAATTTCAAAAAATATGCAGAGAACATTTAGAGTATTTTGGTTTATGTAAATTCTTACAAACTGCTGTGTTTTGACTTTCTCAGCTTTATTTATGAAGTTTGTTGGCAGTTTTCTTGAAATTTTCAGAGTGTTTCCAATCATCCAAATTAATGATTTAACAAAGTTTCACATCTTTTTTTTGGTGTTTGGCTCCTGTGTTTAGTCACCATGGTTAAAATTCTTAGGAAATGAGCTCAGTTTACTTGGGTCCAGCTAACCACAATCTCTTTACAAAGCAAAGTAAGACAGAGCCCCTTTTTCCATCTCCTGATAAATTCTCTTTTGGATATCCGGATCTCATTTAAAAATTTCAAATTGTTAAAAAGACTCTAGATAAATAGAGTTTTCTCTATTGCAAAGTGTTTTGATCCTCTTTTTTTCTGACCAGTTTTGACAGATGGCGTTATCCCACTTCAACTTAAGAACCATGAGAGGGAAAAATTTACCACATACTGACATGCAAATTGTTCCCCATGTATTCTACACATCCTTTTCCACATTCTGAAATGTTTTTTTACAGACAAAAAAGTGTGTAACTACAGTGTCTTTACCACTTGTCAAGCACTGTCTCTGTAAATCTCTTTTAATTTTTGTAATCTGTGTATTTAAGGAGAACTCATCAGTTTGGATATGCAATCAGAATGCTAACAATGAAGAGCCACAAACCTTCTTTATGCTGCATGAGAATGAGGGCAGGACATTTAAAATATTTTTAATATAATAGCAAGTTATAATATTGCCTAGTATTTTTATAAAAACAGTTTTAAAAAGAAAATTGTCCAGCAAAATAAAACTTCCAGCACTTTAAATTGCTCTTTTATTGAGCCATGTTATTTACCACTGACTGTCTTAAAAATTTGTAAAATATTGGAAAAAAAACTATATTTTGCAGCAATTGTATCTTGGCTAGATGTGAATCAAAATAATACATAAAGGCAGTGCTTAGTCACATTAATTTCAATTATTCTTTTATATTTATATTTCATAATTTACTCTATTAGGATATGTTTTGGCTTCCAATGTGTCATAATTTCATGTAAAGACAAAACAGGAAAATATTAAGTGTGGCAGCTTATACTTCCTCTACTGTTTATTTCACAATTTTAAGGCTGCAACAACTGTCACTCATAAATTGGAAAAAAACAGTAGTGCCAAAACAAAAAAGAGTTTGTCCTCTGCAGATTCAACATTGCATCAAAATATATACACCTTAAAGTTGTTCCCTTAGATTGTCTTAGTAATCTTATTTCAGGCAATATGTATTTTAGTTCCCTTACTATATTTGCAGACACAAAGTCTTTTACTAATATTTAACCTTTTTTTCCCCCCAATTGAATATCCTCTATGTTCTTGCTTATTTAAATGTTTCTAATTTTGTTGTCTCTAAAGGAGTTTGATTTAACAGTTAGGTCAGTGGCCTGAGAATGAGTGATTCAAATTTAACATAACCTTCCATTTACAAAGGTCTTCATTATGCTTGTGTCCCTGATGGGAAGCCTGGGAGTAATGTCCTTTTGCAAACTGTTAGCAGTTGCAGCTTGTTAACAGCAGCAATTTCAATTCCTTTTATGCTACAGGCAATGCAGCTGCGGAGATGAGACCTGGATCAGTGTATCCAAAGCACAAGTATGTTTCTAGGTCTGTCCCATGTGGTCTTGTTGACATTGCTCCATCCTCCTCAATTCTGTAATGGATATGTACCTTGTCTACTTAGCAGGGTCTGGAATGGAACCTGTCACAATACTCAGGATAACAAGGATAGCTCTACACATGCTCTGACCTCTCAAATCCTCAGAAACAAGTGTTTTTCTTGGTTAAGAAGATTGAAAGGGTTGATAAGGAAAATGTTGTTACACATTTCTTCCTTTAGCATCATGCAAACTCAAAAGGTCTTGGTGAAATAGTTGAAATAGAGAAAATATTAAGGAACTCGGATGGAACCCATTTCTACTGCCTGTGGCAGAAATCAAGACCTGGGACTTGCAAAGTAAAATGCGAATGATGGTTTCAACCTTCTAATATTTTAAATCAGTGTTACTTATCATATTATTAGATCTGTTGGCAAAATTACCAGTTTTAAAATATATTGATCTAAGAAATAGGCAAGTTTTTTTTGATTAAACTAAACAAACCTCCAAGTGCACATGTAGTGAATGTGATGCAAAGATTACAATGGCAATTTCACCCCAAAGAGTTATAAAGTATCAATGCAAATAAACAAAAAGAGTGATAATGAAAAGCAACAAGTAAATTAAACTATGGGCATCCTTAAATCCACCTGTATAGCATATCATATATGGCTTTCTTATTTCAGTATCAAAATGTGCTGATATTGTCTGATATTTACTTCAGGTCAGTAATTCTAAAACATTCTGAAACAGAGAGGCAACATACTGAGTTAATGTTTAAAATATTCTACACTAAATGTAAAATGTGCATCATAATCTCAATTACCTAACACTAGGTTAAAATAGGAATATTTTGATTCTAAAAAGGCATGACTTTCCACAATCGATTTGTAATTTTGTTCTTAAATTTTAAGCCACTTTTTCATAGAGTGTTTTTTGGGCATGTCATTTTTTCTTTCACTCTCCTTTACCTAAAAGTAATTCCAAGGTGAGATTTTCATCATCTGCTAGCTCTTACACCAATGCATTTTTCAGTCTGTAAAAATGGAGAAATTCTCAACTCCAGACACAAACCTATATTCATTTTATGTAATTGCTTACTTCAACACTTCTAACAGAAAAATGCTGAATGTTGAAATGTAACAATATTACTTCTAAAATTGAGTCCAAAAATCAATTTTTGCACCTTAGTGCAAGTTTATCCTGATATAAATTAAAAATAGTTTATCTGGAGTGGTTTTGCAGGCACAACTGATTCTAAATTACAGTCTATTAAAAAATAATCATATCGTTCAAAAGCCATATAATTCCTACCATTTTCATATCAAAATAATTTTTAGAAATGAACAAGCTGACAGAGATTCAGCATTTTAATAACCGATCAACAGCCATTAAGTATCTCTGGGCTATATTCTACTGCATATTTATTAACTGTAGTCTCATCAGAAAGTTTGAATATGAAAAACAAATTGTAGCTATACCTCCTAATATGAAAGAAACGTGCAATACAAATATTTTGGTAGTGTATATACTGCACTGCTCTTTGAACAATTTATTTGTTAATAAATTGCCATTTTACACTTGAGTTCTAACAAAAGGAGGAGAATCCTTTTTTTGTGGTATGAAAAACTTTGCGGTTGCTAGGTGTGTAATTATAAAGAAAAATGGGAAGAGAAATGTGAATGTAAAGCTAAGATAAAATTTTTAAAAAGAGACTATTGTTGCTACAGCAGAATGAAAAGTAGCAAGTCAGGGAGTATTTCTAAGAGTTATTGTAAAACAAGAGACTTTTCACTCTTCTTCACGTCACCTTCAGAAATTGGAAGCATATTTTGGTGACAGTCACTTGCACAAGCGTAGATGAAGCACTTGCAAGCAGTCTGTTAGAGATGGGGGTCTTGCAAAGACAGACTGATATCAGCATGAAATTTTTAATGTGCAAGTTGAACACAAAACAAGCATAGCAGTATTTCTTCTGGTAAATCCAACTTAGTTGGGTTTCCACAGCTATAGGTGTTAGTCAGTGGAGTCTGATGGAAAAGAAAAGAAAACAAAACAAAAAAACAGGTTACTGCTTCTAGAGGAGTTGATTGGCTTCTGGGTTTGTCTTTGCCTGTTATGATTTTTGCACTGCAGATACACAGCTAAAGGTTTTAAATTTTATTTTTGAAGATAATAAAGTAAAAAAGATAGAGATCTTACCTGTGTAACCTCATGGCCTTCTAGGTTTAAAGAAATGAATATTGTGGAGGTTGAATTAAACATCTGATGCAGAGAAGTAAGCAGTTTTGTTTTACTTCACAGATCCTCGGAAAGATTTAGGAGTTACAGCTTCCTGCCAGTAAAAGTCACTTCTGCTTTTAGTTTTGAAAACTCACAGTATGACACTGCTTACAGCATGCTATTTTGGGTGCACTGAGTAAAACTATGAACACAGGCACTTTTGTGCAAAACATCATAAGGCCTCTCTCATGTTCATTCAGAGTTCAGAATTAAAATGCAGAAGGCTCTAGCAAGTAAAATACAAGCTGATTTCTTTTTCCTAGTGGAAAAATAAAGTACTCTCTGGCAAGTAACTAAGGTGGTGGGAAGGTAATTCATTTTGTGTGAGAGTATTTTGCAAGTGAAAGGGATATGCCCTCTGTTTAGAGATTAGTCAGGGAAACAAGTGATCAATTTAGAGTAGTCACAAAAGTTAGAGAGTTTTGACAGTCTACAAAGTTTCTACAAGGTTTTGCCCTCCAGCCTTTTTTTTTCCACAAATAAGTTAGTTTCAAGAATCATAAAGTCTTCACACTGAGAAGAAAACACATGCCCAAAATATTGATTATGTCCTTAAATATTTTGAGAGACACTGAAATAAATCCTTTTACTTTTCTTGCAACTTTCTACAAAAGTTAATTTTTTGTCTACTGGCTAGTTTTGAGGTTTTATCATCATCTGAAAAAATACAGAAATATAATACAATATATTTTTTAAAAAAATCATAAAAATAGAAAAATACCCCAAATTTTTGTGGAATTATTATGCAATAGGTTATAGTTTTTTTCACAGAAATTAAGTTTTATCTTAAGTCAATTTAGGAAATTTTGAACAATAATTCAAATATTCATTGTGTATTCCTTGTGCTCTCAAAAAACCATAAGGATATTTTGGGAATAAACAAGAACTGTGTATTCCAGTAACACTTCTGTAATGGTTATGAAGACATATTTATTTAGATTATTTAGACTTTAGTGCTACATCATTATTATCTCCAATATTACAACATTATTAGCTCCAGGCCAAGAAGATTTCTGTGAAGTCCTAAATGGTAAAACAACAAACATGAGTTTTTTTCAGACTTCATGTATTCTACTAGTGATAAA
>VZRU01017557.1:431367-482564 GCA_013398155.1 Pedionomus torquatus | reverse complement strand
TTGTCAGGAAGCATAGCGATAGGACAAGGGGTAATGGTTTTTATTTGGAAGAGGGGAGATTTAGATTGTGTATTAGGAAGAAATTCTTTCCTGTGAGCGTGGTGAGGCACTGGAACAGGTTGCCCAGAGAAGTTGTGGATGCCCCACCTCAGGAGTTGTTTAAGGCCAGTCTGGATGGGGCTTTGAGCAACCTGGTCTTGTGCGAGGTGTCCCTGCCAATGGCAGGGGGGTTGGAACTCAGTCTCTGAGGTCTCTTCTTACTCTAAACATCCTATGATTCTATGATTCTATGATTTTATGATTCTATGATTCTATGATTCTATCTTGACACAGTCATAAAATCTTGTGCTCTACAGAAAGGTACTGTGTACACTATCTGAGTGGCTGAGTTACTTCTCAGTCTTTTGAGGATGGCCTCCTGGTAAGTTCTCCTAACCACTTCAGTATAAGTAATATACTTTCTGTATGAGATTGGAAATGAACATACAACTTTAAGAAGTAGATAGATTGGCTGTTGGTTATTTTTTCTCAAATCAGAAAAAACATGATAATACTATACAGATTAGGATTCCTTGATAAGAAAGTATTCTTAGTAACTGTTATTACTTATTCTTAGTAACTGTTATTTAATTATTTTTAAATTAGATATCAAAAACAAACTAGCAAAGATTTCTTTCTGGTGCCCTTAAAATTATTTTTGCCTATGCTTGGCAAAACTTGGTTCCTTTGTCTAAAGCTTAATGTTAGATCTGAGTGAGGGAATCAATGTAAATTACGATCACATTTTCATACCATACCTGTACTTTTTATCATGCTTGTTTGTTTGTTTGTTTGTTTGAAGAAACAGGAATGTATGGGGAAAGATGCTATCCAGTAAGAATGGTTGCATCGTATTTTTGGTCCATGGTCTGACATCAGCTCTGCACAGGGTGAGGTATAGAGGATGTAAAATAGAAAATTGGAAGAGGAGAAGGATGCTTTCCAAATACAGATAGATCCTCTGGCAAGGGCAAAAATTTTTCTTGAAAAATCTTGGAAAATTCAAAGGGGAGACAAAGTAACCAAAACAACAAAAAAAGAAACAAAAAGTAAGAAAAGAGAAAAAAAAAAAAAGAAAATTTTTCTTTGTATTTAATTTATTTATTCTTTAATTATTATTTTCCTCTGTTTGTGGGCTATATTTACCCAAGTCAGGAATTTAAAGGAAGTTCAGTGATGGGATTTCAGTCATATCCACCTGAGGGGGGATTTCTCTCACAAAGCAGAGGGAAGAAAAAATAGACTTTATACTCAAAGCAAAACTAGATATTTTTTCTTTGAAGATATTTGTCTCTAGAAGGTGAAATATGATGAATAAATTGCATGTATATTAGTTTGCAGAGAATAGGAAGCCGTGGGTTTATTTGCAAATGAAGGTGACTATCTTAAAAAGAAAACAGTTTAAAAGCTTGTTATTTTGGAAAAAGTTAAACAAGGTAGTCAAACATTTGCCAAGCTTTATACGTTGCTATATAAAGACAGGTATGTAAAGATTTATCTAGTAAGTCCTGTCCATGGTTTTGTATAGGAAAACATTTCTTTTGTGAACTAAATTAGGGGGAAGGAAGGATATTAACCTTCATATTCAGTCTCTGAATATCATGCATGTTGTGATGTTTTTACACTTTTATATGTCATTGTCATGAAATAAAGGAAGAGTGAAGCTTTACTCTTTGATTATTATTGGGTTTTATGTGATATTTCCAACTTCCAAGTAACTGCTTGTAACCTTTGCAAATATATCATGGTAGGTTATTCAAATAGTAATCTAATATTAGAATAATTTTAATTTACTCAGTTAGGGACAGTGAGGAAGAGGGAGAGAACTCAAAGTCTCAAGGGAGATGATTCTCCCAAGTCACCTATATCAAATCATGTGTTTGGAATAGGCATTTGGAATTTGCATCAAGCTAAGCATAATTATTCCAGGCTAAGTAAGGAGCCAGCACAACTACACTAAAAGGTGAAGATGCTGTGAAACATCAGCAGCGGAGTATATACAAGACCAATGAGAGTATTTGTGATGTCTTTGTTTCTGGGGACTCAACACCAAATTTTTCAGGATTTGTATTGAGGTTTTTTTATATATTGTTGGAATCTTTGTTATTTCTAGATGAGCTTTCTATGAGGATTCAGGTATGCAGCTTTTCACAAAGCAAGTTTTAACTATTAACCATGTATGGAAGGTGCAGCTCCAAAAAAACCCTAGTGGAACTAAGAGAGGAAGTAGAAGTGAGGCAATATTTTTTTTTTCCTCATTCCTGAACAATACCTTATCACTGTGCAGAATAATTATACTACACTAAATGAGACCATTTTGTTGAATAAATTTGGTGGGCTCTTTTTCTTCCACTTCTTTAGTAATTCTACTGCAACTAAAATTCACTTCCCTCTAAAATATGTTATAAATCACAGCTTCTGGAACAGAAGTTAGAAGATGCATATGACTGAGTGGAAATGCAAAAACGTATGGATTAATCTACAATACCAGTGAGACACTTTCTCATGGAATAAACCAGTTTCAAAATCTTTGTGTCTTATTTGTGTCAATATTTATGACCGATTTGTGTGGTTTTGCAGTTTTCCCACATGATTCTGTGCTTTTCATGTTTTAAAGTCCTCTTCTTTTCTTGCCCCCAGCCCCCAGGAGAAATAAGTTTAATGAATTGCAACAAAGTATAATTACTTATGATGAGTATGTACTTAGTAGTATGTGTGAAAAGTCTATGGAAATGGTGCATAACATTCTTAATTAAAGGAATCTGAATACCACAGTGTAATCAGACCTTTCCAAACACGATTCTTTTCTCCTTTACTTCCCTTTCCCCTTTCCTTTTTTCAGTAAATATTGTTATGATAGAATACACTGTTTGGAAAATAACATCCAGACAACTTAATATGTTTTCCTGTTTAAATTCCCATCACTAGGTGCAATCAATAGGAGAAAATTCAGAGCAGGAAAATCTTCAAGATGATCACCTAAAGGAATGGATCTCCCTTATTATCTTACTGTTACACACTTTCTAGATATAGATTGAATGAGACTGGGGATGTCACTTCATCTTTGTCTTTAGTCCAAGGTCTCATGCTGATGAACACAGCATAAGGGCCTGAATTCAGCTCATTTCTGTAAGTAACTAGTTCACATTCTTCAACATGTGTCCTGCAAAGAGTACGGCAGCTGCCATCAGATACAGATCATATATAGTTTTAGTCAGAATTCAGTCATAAATTGTTATAAAATGTGTTGAAGAATAACAAGAAAAAGATTTCTTTCCATATGGTTAGTTATGTAATCCTCATACACTTTTTCACATACATGACCAGGCTGCTATAAATGTTAGAAGGCTACCCTACCTCTATGGCAGGTAGAGAAGCAAGTATTAGTATATACATTTACATGTAGAAAAAAACAAAGACATTAAGTTAGGAGAAATATTAGAAATATTAAATGCAATTTCATAAAGATCAAATCTATTGCTGTGACTGGTCTGCTGCCTCTCAGGACAAAAACTGGTGTAGACATTAATAAGAGAAGCAGTAAAAAGATTACATGGTCACGTCAGCTTAATTTGGAAAAGACCTTTATTCACAAATTTCAGTGGCAGAAAAATAACCCTATTGGATTAATTCAGCAAAACTAAATGAAATATTCCAATTGCAGAAATGTCAACATGTTTTTCTTTTCTTTTTTTTTTTCCTTTTAATTAATCCCCATGACATTTCCATTACAAAACTGAATGAAATTAAATAAAACAATATAAAACAAAATGAACAAGTCCGTTTGAAGAATTTTGTAATGTCGACATTTCACTCCATGTCCCACCAGCAAAGTGTAAAGACTTTGACATGAGCTGCTGGATAAGGAAAAGAACCACATCTTATCCCTCCTGCCAAGAGTCAGAGTAAAGCAGAAGGCCAAATTTTTTGTTAATTTTTTTAATGGGTGAAAAGAAAAATAACATAAGAAAAGGTGTCCTTGCTCTGTACACCATCGCCCACCCTTCATCCCTACATTTTTTTGATTTCTAGGTACAAGATAGGTGAAAGCAGTAAAGCAACTTTTTTGAGCTTCCTGGTCTTACAGAGTGAAAAAATTGCCCTTTTCAGTTACTCCTGAAAACGGGTCTTTCAGTCAGCAAAAATGAAATTCCTCTTCCTCCCTTACAATTTTTTAAGAAAGTTCACCCTCTTTTTAATTCACAGGAAAAAAAAGTTGGGGGAAAAGAATTTGGTTTTGCATTGAGATTCAGAGGTAGACATTTGATGCAAGAGAATTTAATATGGAGCTGCATTTTAGACAAAGCAATTTAACCTGAACTGTCATAATAATGACACTATTTCTGTCTTGCTTCCTTTGTTTTCACCTTGAGGATATGTGATTGTTGGCACCATAATTATACCTATCACCAACTGTAAGGATTGATGGTTTAGTTAAATTATTATTAAAAAAAAAAAAAAAAAAAAGAAAAATCTGAGTTCAATGCATTTTAACCTCCAAAAAACCAGTGTAGAATTTTGACTTGTTCATAAACAATAAAAAGTTTAAGTTTATTTTGGTTTTGTGGGTTTTTAGTTGTTGGGGTTTTTTTTGTTTGTTTTTTTTTTAATATTACCATAGTTGTTATTCTGTTATTCAAGAGTTAACATAGCATTGCCTAACACAGATTTATAGATGCTATAGCATAAGTTCCTCCTATATTTAAATGTCAAAGACAGGTCAGATAGTACAGAATAACTGCTGCTTGTAAAATGCTACTATTTGATCTGTGATCAGGATTGGCAGATGTAAACTTATCTATCTTCATTGACTGCTGTGTAGTCTAGGTCAATTAGACCAGCTAAAGACCCTGACATGAATGTTACATGAGTAACAGCATGAAAATGCATTGACCTCTAAGAGTCAGAGGCACAGTCAAGCAACAAAAAAGACCTTGTGTGATAAAATCTGAGGAAAAAAATCAGCCTAGCTACACTGAGATATTTTACAGTAAAATAAAATATTCATCGAGTCTCATCTGTTTATGCACTTTATTGTTCGGTACCCAGGATATAAAATGCTTTTATGGAATTAATTTTTATGAACGTGTTTTGTGAAAGGCCTTTACCCACCAGAGAGTGAGGAACAGATATATGTCTGTGGTTGATAATGGTGTATCAAAAGGACAATGAAGTTACAGTAAAAATATAAACTAAAGATTTTAAACTGTTCTGGTTTTAGGAGAGGAGAATGTTTTTACAAAACAGCAGAGAATAAATGAGAAGGCTGTGCAAAGATGGAGAAGTGATCTTATAAGCGACATTTTCACAGTACTCAGAAAACTTCCTGCCAGGTACTGGAGAACTGAAAAAGAAGTCAAAGATGAAAGAAACCCAAACAAAACCAACCAAACAAAACCAACCACACCAAAACCAAGAAAACAAAGAAACAAAAATAAAAAAAACAACCCACAACACCAAAATAAAACCAACACGCAAACCAAAATAATACTAAAAAACAACCCCCCGAAACTCTGAGAGAGGGAAACAGCTGGACCTTCTCACCACAATTATGCAGAAGTCTAGCTAAAATTAAATATCTTGTAGATGAGTAAGTAGGCCGGGAGGGTATGAAGCGACTATTCTAAATTAAGAACATCCAGCTCATCTTTCCAAGAATAAACCAGATGGAGAAACTGTGACTGGATGGACTTGGACACTAGCCAGATGGAGGATCAATTTTTCTGGCAGTCAGGAGAAAGGGGAGAGCAACCTGTGAGAAGTACAGCAAGGTCCCAGACACATAAAGATGTGGATAGCCCAGGAGCAAGGTCAGCCTTGCCTTGGGTGCTGGCCAGCTCACCCACAGCCAGATGGACAACAGCTCATGCAGCAGTCAGGCTTTTGCCTTCAGGACCCATCCTACCTCCTGTGAAAACAGCAAGGCTGTGGAATTTCACACAGGGAAGAAGGCTGATAGGAAAAGAAACTATAATTGTCACTGGATCACTACTCTTTAGAAAGGGCTTAGGGATTCAGAAAGTAAAATCTAGCAAGGATGCAAAAGAGGCACTTGAATAATTTGGTACAAAGCACTGAAGCTCTACTTCCCATTTTTGACCTTGGCCAAGTATCTTGCCTCCTAAAGTGCAAAAGAAATACAGTATTATTTATTCAAATTGTTGGTAACATTTATTATAGGTCCAGTCTCAAATTTGCCTGTTCCTTACAGAGTTTAAAAGTAGCACTTATATTATTATTGCTATTAAACTAATTAAAATATTTGTTTTTTATTTCACAGTTAAAAAATGAAACATTTTTCAGTGTTCACTTAGGATAAAAAAATCTGGCAGAATTATAATTAGTATAGTACTCTAATTCATTAATGTTTCTTTTGTTGTAATTCCAATATGACAAATTGAAATAATGTTTGAATTGCAGCCTCAAAATAATGTAACTGACCATTAGGCATAATTTGTTTCCGGGCCTTGTTTATTTTATAAGTAGTAAAGATTAAATCTTTCTCTCTTTTCAATAGAAATGCCATGACTGTATCCAAATGCAGATTTGAAATCTGAACAGAAAACTTTACACCGCAAAAATGCAAAAATGCATAAGACAGATAGTGGAAACCTGACTTAATAAGTCGAGAAACTAAAACATAGAGGTAATATATAGGTAGCTTCTGTCTCAGGAACTACTGTGCTAAAGATACCAGTGGTACCAAAAGGCAGAGTTTATCTGCCTGGTTACACATCTGAGCTTATGTGATTATATGTACCCTCACAGAATTGATCTGCTTTGCAATAAGATAACACTTTGGAGCAGTAACAAGTGTAGCTCTTTATCTTATCCATCTTCTTAATCTCAGTGACAAGAGCTGTGTCTTACAAAGCTAAACATGTCCTGGTCTCCAGGGCCCCTGTATGCTGGGGAGGATTTTCTAGTGATGAACATTACTTGGTTGGAGTATGGAACCTTTTTGACTCAGGTAACAGAGGAGCCGATTTTTGACTCAGGTAGTAGAAGTGTACTACTGAAATAAGCTCTGACAAGAAAAGGGGGGCTGGGGGAGGGCATTAAGTTTGGGGGCAACCTTGACTGTAGTTGTCATGAAAAGATAGAGTTCAGGATCATGGCTAGTATGCATAGAACAGCAAGTAGGATTGAAGCCTTGGACTTCAGGAGGGCTAACTTTGACCTCTTCAAGCAACTGCTTGGAGAAATTCCATGGGTTAGGGCTCTGGAAGGCAGGAGAGCTCAAGAATGCTGCTTGATATTCAAATATTGCTTTCTCCAAGCTCAGGATCGGTGCATCCCTATGAAGAAAAAAATCAGGCAATGGAAGCAGGACACCTGCATGGTTGAACAGGGAGCTCCTGAAAAACCTCTGGTTGAAAAAGGAGGTTTACACTGCGTGGAAGAATGGACTGACCACTTTTGAAGTTTACAAGAATGCCAGTAGAATATGCAGGGGTGAAACATGGAAAGCCAAGGCCTCCTTGGCATTAAACCTGGCAAGAGATGTCAAAGTCAACAAGAATGGTTTTTATTTCAAATGTATTGGATGCAAAAGGAAAACTGAAGAAAATGTGAGTCTTTTGTTGAATGAGGCAGGTACCATGGTGACAGAGAATGCAGGGAAGGCAAAGTTGCTGAATGTCTCCTTTGAGCCTTTACTGCTCAGGCCAGGACTCAGGAGTCCCAGACTTTGGAGGTAACAGAGAAAGTCTGGACAGAAGACGACTTGGTTGAACAAGATCAAGTCAGAGAACAGTTAAGTAAAACTGGATATCTACAAGTCCATGGGTCTTGATGGGATGCATCTATAAGTGCTGAGGGAGCTGGCAGAAGTAATTTCTGGGCTGCTTTCCATCATCTTTGAAAGGTCCTGTAGAACAGGCAAGGTGCCCAAGGGATGGAGGAAAGCCAACATCACTCCAGTCTTCGAAAACGGCAAGAAGGACCAGGGAAACTATAGGCCAGTCAGCCTCATCTCCATCCCTAGAAAGATGATGGAACAGCTCATTCTGGGTGTCATCTCAAAGCGTATGGAGGAGAAGAAAACTATCAGAAGTAGTCAACACAGATTCACTAAGGGAAAATCATGTCTGACTAACCTGATATCTTTCTATGATAGCACAACTGGATGGATAGATGAGGGGAGGGCAGTGGATACTGTCTACCCTGACTTCAGCAAATCTTTCAACCCCATCTCCCATGGCATTCTCATCGGCAAGCTTAGGAAGTATGGCTTAGATGAATGGACAGGAAGTGAACTTAAAACTGAAAAACAGAGCTCAGAGGGTCACAGTTAGAGGCACAGAGTCTAACTGGAGGTCTGTAACAAGTGGTTTTCCCCAGGGGTCAGTATTGTGTCCAGTCCACGTCAATATATTAATCAATGACCCGGATGAAGGGATAAAGTGTACCCTCAGCAAATTTCCTGATGATAAAAAACTGGGAGGGGTGACTGACACACCAAAAGGCTGTGCCACCATACAGTAAGACCTGGACAAGCTGTAGAGTTGGGCAGAAAGGAACCTGATGAAATTCAACAAGGTCAAATGTAGGGTGCTGCACCCGGGGAGGAATAACCCCCTACACCAGCACAGGTTGGGGGCTGACCTGCTGGAGTGCACCCTGAGAATAAAGACCTGGGAGTCCTGGTGGACAACGGGATGACTATGAGCCAACAATTTGCCCTGATGGACAACAAGGCTAACGGTATCCTGGGATGCATCAAGAAGGGTTGTGGTAAGCAGGTTGAGAGAGGTTATCCTCCCCAACTCTGTTCTGCCCTGATGAGGCCCTATATGGAGTACTGTGTCCAGTTCTGGGCTCCCCAGTTCAAGAAGGACAGCAAACTGCTGGAGAGGGTTCAGTAAAGGGCTACAAAGATGATGAGGGGACTAGAACATCTCTCTTATGAGGAAAGGCTGAGGGACTTGGGTCTTTTTAGTCTGGAGAAGAGAAGGCTGAGGGGGGGGAGGGATCTGATCAACAGCTATAAATACTTAAAGGGTGGGTGTCAGGAGGCCAGTCTTTTTTCAGTGGTACCCAGTGAGAGGACAAGAGGAAATGGGCACAGGCTTGTACATAAGAAATTCCATCTAAACATGAAGAAGAAGTTCTTTACTTTGAGAGTGGCAGAACACTGGAATAGGCTGCCCAGAGAGGTGGTAGAGTCTCCACCTCTGGAGACATTTAAAACCCACCTAGACATGTTCCTGCGCAATCTGCTCTAGGTGGACCTGCTTTGGCAGTGGAGTTGGACTAGATGATCTCCAGAGGTCCCTTCCAATCCCATATCATTCTGTGATTCTTTAACATGGTTCTGCAGACCAATGAATAAAGAGCAAGACATTACAAACACAAACAACAACAAAAAAAATCACCTCAGTCAGGCAAGGAAAAGATACTACCATATCAAAATTTAATTCTTTCCAGTGAAGGGCTAGGGATGCAAAGTTTCAGCGTACATCTCCCTCAACCCACACTGGAGCTATTAATCTCAGCACCCAGCAAGACACTGTAGGGGGTGAACTCTTCACCAGAGAAAAAGAGAGCACATTAGAAAATTTGAGCATATTAATTTTAATTGTATATATTTTGAACTACAATTTACTGAGATGGTAATTTGACTTATTATCATTTCATTAGACTCTTGAGACTTGAACTAGAGTAATAAATTCTTGATTTTGAAGATAGTGTCTGTTTGTCCTTTGTTCATAACCAGGTGTGAGAGTAACTAATTCAGAGGAACCCAAGCAAGCTACTCTACAACTTAGGTGCACCAAACTTGAAGCACAAGTATGTATCTACCACAGTGTTTTAGAATCTGAGATTCTTTGCTCATCAGATGAGTTAATGTTTTCCCTATAGCATGATGTTTTTGAGATTTTCAGGCAAAAAAGTGAATGCTTACAAGTAGTTATGTATATGGCTTTCTGATCAAACAAATAATTATTTAGCATAAACACAGACACACAATATAGATATTAAATGAAAAAGAGAATGTTGCATTCACATTTCAGTTAAGAGATTCAAGAAGGAAAATAAGATTCTAATAACTTCAGTTTTGCAGTCTCTAGGTCATAACATATAATCTGCCTGTTTAATTATTAGAAGAAAAAAGCTTCATTAATTTAGTAACTTAAATTTTATTATTATAAGCAATAAACTGAGTTCTCTAAAATCAGCTGCAAAAAATGTATTACATTGATCTATTGAAGTAAAAATTGTTATTTACTACTATTTCATAAAACTTTCTGGAACCTACATGATAGGGACATTAAAATTCAAATATTTATTCTTTAATACAGTAAATAAACTCAGCTCATTCTCTACTAATGATATTTCAAGTGGAAGTTAGATGATTTTGTCCCTAAATGTCCAAAGAATCTGTTACAAACACCACAGATTAATTTTTCTCAATTAATTTATCTTACTAACCAGCTACAGCAGGTATGTAATGTATTATATGCCAGTAAGACTATTTAATATCTTCAACAAAAGCAGAAAAAAAGTACTCAAAAGATTCTTCAAACGAGGTAGTAAATCATTCTCATCTTGTTTGTAATGTCACACATCACAAAATTTATACATTATAGATTAGTGCTTTTTCCAAACTAAAATTTTACAATCATTCTTAAAAGAGGCAATATAGAAAGGGAATGTAGAACTACTCAAAGCATAATTTGTAAGTGATAAAATTAACATTTCCTATTACAAGGAATAATATTCATTCTCTAGAGGTCAATGATATGACATCTCATTTTTAGTTGTATTTGACTTACTGCCCTTTTTGCTTCTAAGGCCAATACATTGTCACAAACCATCTCACTCTTTCATATTATATCTTTATTGCTTGATTTTATTTCATAAATCCTTCAAACTAGTAGAAATGCAGTTCTGTAAAAAATAAGGTCACAGCTCAAGAAAGAAATTTGTTTTGAAATGCTACTTCACTAGTTTAATAATATTTTTATATATTCACTAGTTTAATAATATTTTTATAATATCTCATATTATATGCAGTAAAATCTAGGAGACTAAGAAACAGCATTTTTGTTGTGTTAGGTACTGTACATGCAGAGAAAAGAATTTCTTCATCCAAAACCATGTAATCTATATATCTAAATGAAAAATTAGAGGTTCTTTTTAAAGGTATGCTGCTCTTTTCAAAGGTATGTCTGATATTCTTAAAAAAAAAAAGTAACCTATATATTATATATATTGTATATAGCATAATCAGGAAAACATCAGAAAATGGATTTTTCTATCAACAATAAAAATAAAATCTTGCAGTTTATATGTTCAGACCAGAGCACTCCCAAGGCAACAAACTTGTCATCTTTCACCTGTCCAATATCTGTGAGTTTGAAAAGCTGGAGATTTTCCAAGAGCGTATGTTGGTATAAGAATATTTTTGAATAGTTTTGATTATTCTGCTCAGTGACTCCAGTAGATCAGAAACAAGAAGAAAAGTTTGGAGTTCCTAGGTTCTGTGTCTTGCCATTCAGGAAGTGTAGCTACAAGTACAAATATAAATCAGAAGTTTAGATTTTCCTGGACGTTTTTAACAGTCAAAAATTGTGTACCTATGCCTACATTGTATTCAGTTCTTGAGAAATTCAAATTACTTTCTTTGTCCATGAGAAAAAATAGAAGTTAAAAGATATTTACACCTGTAAAATGCATTTGAACATTATTTGATTCCTTTTCTACTACATTGGTCACTTATGCAGGCTTACAAGCTATGTTAATCGTAACTTAATGTAATTTCCAGCCTTCTTTATCTAAGTTGTAATAAACTTAACAAAGGTAAACACAACCATCTCTAATAATATTTGTGCATGACTGTGGCTTCCTCTGACAATGTTCATGTCCATGACTTTCAAGGTTGCTTGTTATCTTCAGCAGAAAATTAGAATAGATCCAGTATTAGTATGGAATAATTACAGAAACATTCAAATAGCCACACTGGGTGAGGCCAATATCTTGCTAGAACAGGACCCGGTCTTCAACAGTGGGTAATGTTAACCTGGTCCAGGTAGCTATAAAAATGATCCAGTAAGTGACCGTGGGATAACATGATTCCCACTTCTTTTTTCTGAACTATATGTATCAAGAGTTTGATCAAAATCTTAGGTGGTTTTAGGTTTCTTAAACCTTATCTTGAAGACAGAGTGGCAAAAAATGTTTCTTATGGAGTAGGGTAGATAGGGAATAAAGTTGGTTTTGGGTGTGGGGGTTTTTTTTTTTGTTTGTTTGTTTTTGTTTTTTTCAAAAGGCAGCAATACTGGACATTGACCTGAATAACTGAAGCCTTTCCACAGAATAAGTAAGTTGATGCCCATGTGGGGGATGAAGGACCCTGCTTGGGCACAAGGACTGCTTAGGCTGCATTTCCTGAAGAAATAGAGAGTAAGTTAAGATCTGGACAAACAACTACAACAAAGTTTTAATATGTAAAAAAAAAATCCCCAAAACTAATAACTAGAAATGTACTATCTGGACCATAACTTTCAAGATTTGGGTTCAGAATTGTTCTATTTCTTGTATTTGAAGCAGGTCCATTAACAGGACAGGGGCCAGAGGGATTTCCAAGTCCCACATAAAGAAAGTATCATAAAGGTACCTAGTCTTTTGTTAAAAATATCTTTACAGTAAAAGGCTAAAATACATACTTTTCCTGAAGTAATGCTCAGCTCTGCATGGAAGAGTAGTTACTATGAAAGAGCAACACCATTAGATATGCAGTACAGATATCTCCAAGTTCCAGTACATTCAAACTCCTACTCAGGATAACATGGTAATATGACATTTTTTATTGTTTCATTTTTGCTAGCCTTGAAAGAAAGTTGTCAATGGAAGGAGATAACAAAGAGTTCTTTTAACTCCATCAGATTGATCCAAGGTGAAAGAAATAGTAATCTCTTACAAACTGAGAATCAACTATACCATAAAAGAAACAAAATCAGCTATCTAGTAAAATATGAAACATAACTTGATATTATATTGGAAGACTGAAAGAGGATTAAATATGGCATGAAATTAAAGAACAGTTGGTATTTGCAAAGAACAGATGTTAAAGATCATTATTATAACCACTATAATTCTATCTTATAATAAGCAATGTATTAGCACAAAATAGTGTGAGAGCAGAAGGAAACCTGTGTTGAAAAGACTCACAGTTTTAAGGGCAAAAACTGTCTTGACTAATCTCAATTGAGATCTAAAAAATATAGCGCATAGCTTAAATAATCTAATACAGCTCATAAAAAAAAAAAAAAAAAAAAAAAAAAAAAAAGAAAGAAAGTAGAAATAAAGTTCACCAAACTCTCTGAATCAAGAAAAAAGTGTAAAGAACCATGGGAGTGACACCTTAATATGTAGTGCTAAGTGGGAAAGAGCTTCTCTCAGCTGTGATAGAGCAGATGGCAAACATTATTATTGTGAACATCAATATCAGCATCTAAGTTACATGCACATTTTAACAGTGCAAAGGTACTACTCCCAGTGGGAGATGTCACTGCCTGCCGCTAGCCAACCGAGGAAAAGAACAACGGTTCCTGTACCCTGTTGTAAATACACTCTTTTGGAATCAATGATCCATTCAAAGGAGACATTAAAAGAAAGATATGAAAATTTAAACCAGTAAAGCATCTAGCTCACAGCAAAGGTAGCTAATATATGAAACAGGAAGGAATTACTTGATAGTAAACAAATACACAAACAATACCTCCAGAGGAGTTTCCAGAAAACAAACAAACAACAAAAAAAAGCCACAACAAAAAAAGCAAGCCAGCAAAAAGCCCAGCAACAACCCAAACTGTTTCAACTGTGTCATAGCCTCTGTAACTCTAGGTTATATCCAATGGTGATGGTGTTTTGTTTTGATCCTTCCATTTTTAATTTTTTTTCTCCAACATTTTTTTTTCCCTGAAGTTAAAGACTGCCAGGAACTGGAAGACATGATGCAAAATTTGAGAAAGAAATTTTGAAAATGATCCTCCTTGACTGTCCCTCCTTCTACTTTTTTTTTTCCTTTTTTCCTCCTATCGCTTCTTTACAAAGTAGACATTATCCTGAAAATGTATGCACCTTCTTTTCATTTATGCTAGCAGCAGTCACATCAGTACACAGATTTAAAAAACCCGGATAAATAAAAGGTCTGGGATCACAAATTTCAGAAATATAAGCTAGTATTTGGAAAAATAAAACCCCACATATCTGTGTAAATTAGAATAATTTGAGTTTTCCCAATTTACATGGGAGAAGCTCCCTTTCAGCTTTGTGAAAAGTTTTTGGAGTGTTTTTTGAGGCATTGATAATATCTTCTACATCTTGAACTTGACTTGGTAGTCCCAAGTTTTTGTTTTAATATTGCTGTTTATTATAGTTATCTTTTATTTGTTCCTTTCCTTGCTTCTAATAAAGAAATTGATTCCGCAAAGATAAAAAAGACAGGAGGGGAAAGACTTGCATAATGTAATTCATACAAAAGTGCTGTAAGTGGCTCATTTAGATATAGTTTTGACATATGGGCTAAATTAAAACTTTAAATAGTGCAATACATCTTTTAATGCAAAAGAAAGAGTATTAATGGGACTCAATTAATGAGCGGAAAATGTAAAAGACATTCGGGAAAAGCTATAAATTGCTTACTAAAATAAACCAGCAAAATTAATAGACAATGACTCTTGCAGCTCACTGTCACGTCCTCTTAACCACAACATCCATCAGAAAAAAACATGCTTACACCCAGTTATTTTACTTATTGAAACTGCATGGGTGAACACTGATTAGGGTAATCGAAAGTCTCTTAAATTGTCAACATGTAAATCATAGAATGAGGACTTTGGATAAAAAAAAAAAAGTTAATCCTTCCAGCCCCGTGTGTTCATGCATGACTCCCTGCTTCTGAAGTAACAGAGGAATCTATCAGCAAGCTTTTCAATGTTCAAGATGACGGGGTAGCTTCTGGTCCCTCCTCCTGCTCCAGGGAGAGCCTGCCTGGCTGCCATGTTGTTCCTCCTGCAAGAGGAGATGGCCTGCAGATGGATGGTGGAGCAACACCACAGCAGGCGACCCTGTGGAAAGGGAAAAAGCATAGAAAGAGGCGGAGAAGGGGTAATTCTCTGCCATAATTCACAGGCAATGGTGAAACAGCTTTTCTCCCCCAGGGCTAGGGAGGAGGGGCACAAGGCAGCAGGACACATCACTATGAATTTAACCACAAAATGATTAGAAAACAGAAGCTTTTATTTCCTTTTCTATAACTGTTAGTGCTATGCCTCGTACCAACTTCTGAGATAAATTACATACTTCAGGCTCGAGCAGTTTTATTTCATGCTTACAGAAGGAAAACCAATGAGCTGTTGTGAATACTTATATTAGTGCTGCAAACAGCGACTTTAGCACCAACATCCCAAATTAATCTATAGTTCTGTTTCACAAGGTACAAAAGCTATGTGTGATAATTAATATCTCATTTTATATTAATGAACTGCAGCTTAGGTCCTCAGAAAATATCAGATTTCTTTTTTTGTTGTGTTTCTTTTTGTCTTTTTTTTTTTCTTTTTATTCAGAGTCACAGAATGATAGGGGGTGAAAGGGACCTTTGGAGATCATCTAGTCCAACTCCACTGCCAAAACAGGTCCACCTACAGCAGGTTGGACAGGAATGCATCCAGGCAGATTTTGAATATCTGCAAAGAAGGAGACTCCACAGCCTCTCTTGGGCAGTTTGTTCTAGTGCCCTGGTACCCTCAAAGTAAAGAAATTTTACCTTATGTTCAGGTGAAATTCCAGTTTGTGCCAATTTCCCCTTGGCCTGTCCTTGGGTAGCACCAAAAAGAGTCTGGCCACATCCTCTTGACACACCCCTTTTAGATATTTATAAGCATTGATGAGATTTGCTCTGAGTCTTCTCGAGGCTAAACAGACCCAGGTGTTTCAGTCTTTCATCATTAAGACAGGTGCTCCATTCCTTTAATCATCTTTCTAACCTTCTGCTGGATTCTCTCTGGTAGTTTGCTGTACTTCTTGAACTGGGGGGCCCAGAACTGGATACTGTGTTCCAGATATGTCCTCACAAGGGCAGAGTAGAGGGGAAGGATAGCCTCCCTCAGTCTGCTGGCCTTGCTTTTTTTAAAGAAAACCAGGAGACCATTGGCATTCTTGACCACAAGGACACATTACTGCCTCATGGTCAACTTGTTCACCAGGACTCCTAGGTCTCTCTCTACAGAGCGGCTTTCCTGCAGGTCAACCCCTAACCTGTAGCAGTGTATGGGGTTATTCCTCCCTAGATGCAGGACCTCGCACTTGCCCTTGTTGAACATCATTGGCTTCAGAATGTGTTTTTTTCCCATTCCTGTTCTTGCGCGTTTTTAACTTCCATCAACAGCAGACAACCTGGCATCAAAATTAGTAGGGACAGTGGTTTTGATCTGCACTCGTGACTAGAGCAGCTGGATCTCATTTGAAATTATGGCCCATTCTGACTTGATTATAAGATCTGTAATAACATAATGCTTCCTGTCTTTTCTAGATCATGAAGAGAGTCTAGCAAGGACTGACTTCAACTTTCACATTTACACCCAATCCTCGTTCTTGAAAATCAGTGAAATGGAACGATCAATAGTTTTTCTTCCTCCAGAGAAGTTATTTCACTTTTGCATTAGTATTAATTTAAAAACATTTCTGAGGCTTCAAACCCCGGTCAGATAGAAATTAGTTTTAGAAACCTGTCAATGAATGTGCCATTCACTCCTACACAGAATGAAATAACTGTGTGAAGTCAACCTCACAAAAGAACAAGCTGGGAAGTTTGTTTCACATATTCACATGAATACACACATTTTTACACTAAATATTTGAGAGTGGAGTAATGATGATGGAGCATAAGGATTATTTTTAATATGTAGGTTTATCCATTTTTCAATAAAAGACCTTGTACAACTCCCAAATGCTTTTTTTTTTTTTTTTTCAAAGATAAATAGCCTGATGGCACTTATAGAATATCCTAAAGTGCTTTACGTCAACAAAAGTTACTATCATAGGCATTTGAGTGAACTTTTACTTCACATTGGATTATTATTTATGTCATCCCTGCAGTTATATGACTCCTTTACAACATATTTTCATTAAGATTTAATAGGTTATTTCTAATATGTTGGCTTCTTTTTTTCTTTTCAGTTTTTTACTATAGTAGCAATAATTACTAGGAAAAAAATATTTTTAAATTAGTGTACCTTAATGACATTTTGTAGTGGATAGTGTGGTTTTGAACTGTTAGAAAAGCAAAACTTAGGATATATGTCTTATAAAAGCTGGAGTACTCTATTTTTCATGCAGTAGTATAATAAGAAACAAAATGACAGGCTGAGAGGAAGAACCTTGAAGTGGTAGATACCTACATAGGAATGAAAAATAGAAGAAAGAAAATTGTGTGACCTTGCTCTGTCATGTATGTCATACTCCCAGATCATGAGCAATCCTATGAGGATTCAGGCACTTGTTTTAGTGACCTCAACTTGGTGGTGGTAGTGGGTGTCAGTTACTGCTATAAAAAATTAAAAGAAAAGGTGGACTGGTGATAAATAGAAGAAAATGGAGGGAAGAAAGAAGGAAGGCAGTTGGATAGAAATCTCCAGACAAAATGAATCATTGGGCAAAGACCAGGCCAATGAGTGCCATATTTACTGAGTTTTCTTTTTTTCTTTCTTTTTTTTTTCTTTTGCTGGGTATGCATATGCAATTTCATGAAGCTTCATTCTTATGTCAAAACCTATATTTCACATTTATGTACAACCTATCATGCTCTCTAAATTGTAAAAATTATTTTGATGAAAGAATAATTGAATTCAGCACTTAAATGTCTTTAACACAGAAGTTAAACAAAGAACTAGCTTAGCAATGCACAGCAATGCTCTGCAAAGAAAAGGAAACTTGCTTTGCTAATTGACTAAAGATCATATCAGAAGAGAGGGTTTATTCTGGGGTTCAGTAAACTCTTTTTTTTTTTTTTTTTTTTTTTTTTTTTTTAAATCCAGTATTGTCAGAGAAATAAGTGAATAACTAGCCATGTCCCAAGTTCCTTCATTGTCTAATATATCAGTTGTGATTTTGATCCAAAGTAGAAATCCCATAAATGACATATTTTCACTTGCATTTCATTTTAAAACCAGAGCAGTGACCTAAGAACAACTCAAGATGTGAATATTTGATTGCTTCTTCTGTATAAATTGAAAGCAACCCCAAAATGAGTGATCTAGCTTAATGAAGTATACAGTGGTGATAAAAAGTTTTTTAAAAGTGTGATGATACATAGATAAAGATCAAACAGATGAAGATAGTTATAGAGATATAAAAATATGAAGTTATAAAATAAACTCCCCATTTTCTAAAGTAGAGAATCCTCCAATGTTTACCTCAAGGAAATCTCATGGGGTAGTTCAGAAGAACTCAACAGTGATTGTTAAACTGTATTTAAAGTCTAATACAGGTTCTAATATTAAGATTCTAAAATCCTTTATATTTTCAGCATGCTTTAACTTTAGTCTCCAATGTCTATCTTATTTTTTCTCTCCCTTGTACATGATGCACAAAAAGAATATTTTATTTCAGTGTAAAGAAAAGCTTCCCACTTGAACACTTTATATTGAACAAAATACCTATCTGTGTAATTCTGCTTGCTGAATATATTCATAAAGCACTGTACATGCTTGTTGGGTTCCTCTAATTGAGCTAATATGAATTAACATGTGCAAGGTTTATAGACTGGTTCTAAATGTTCTTATGAGCGATTTGCATGTTATATCTTTCACTGTCCCTTGATCATCTCTCTGGTGGTTATTCCTTCTATTTCTGCACTCACTGGATACTGGCAGGCTCAAGTACCACTGGGAGATTATGCCTTCTGCCAAGTAGCATGTCTCTGCCCTGGAGGATGCTGAATAGTACATCTGAACCACTTAGGAGGACAGATCAAAATCTATGCTCTTGCTGGATTGCCAAGGGTACTTACACTCTCACCAAGTAGACCAAGGTTTTGAATCTTTTCTCTTATTTTTCTTTGAATTACCTTTTTTCTGCTTGTGAGAGCTACAACTGTATCCTTTTCTGTATTCATTGTTGTGGATACCCATTGTTAGGCTTATAAATATGTTATGGAAAAAAAGTAAGTGCCAAGACCTGGGAAATGTACAGACACACACAAAGACACACCCATGTACATACACTTATGCACATTTACTTTCATCCATAATCAATACTGCCAAATTCTGTTACTTCATCCTGAAAACAGGAAAACAGAATTTCACACAGATTATCTTCAACATGGCAAATATCAGTTAACCAAAGATATGGTTTATAGGCTGAGACACATGAATCATGTGGAAGCTGACTGCCTTTATCATAAAAGTGGAGAGTTATCATTGAAAGCAGGCAGCTGGCTGTATTCCCTTTGATTTACTCTGCTGGGCTTTTTTACAGATGTAAAACCATTTTACCAAGATAAATGGAGTGATATATACAGTAAACTAAATGCTCATCGTATGAGAAAAGAAATGGTGTCAGGACCTTGCTGAAGAAGCATAAGCCCCGTAAGATATAGCTTTCTTCTCTCCTAAAAGATAGACTCCGATGACTGAAGGGAAAAAAAAAAACCAACAAAAAAAAACAAACAAAAATAAAACAACCCCAAACCACCTTTCTGGACAAAAAGAATGACAAAGGTTCAGGGATGGGGAAAGAGGGACAGCCCTGCTGGGTGAAGGTTCATTTTACCCCCCTCAAAAGGCAGCTCAGCAAATGGTGGCAGATGTCACCCTGACAGGGAAAGTGGCAAGCGGCCATCTCAGCTCTGCTTGTATTTTCTTTCAGAAGACTCAAGCTGCTTTTTCCACTCCATTCAGCATGTTTGTGAGAGCTGGGTTTGTTCAGTAGACAAAAAAGGGCAAGAGCTCTAGAATTCAATAGAAGGTCACATTGGCAATCTTTTTTGCCGGGTCGGGCTCCCTTTTATACTGTGACATCTGGTGCCATTACCAGAACAAATTAGAGCAATTCAAACCACCAGCAGGGGAAAGTGGGTTTTCTGTTTTTTCTACAACAGAGCCACAGATATGAGAACAGGAACTGGGGCTCCCTGCGACTCAGAGTAGCAATAGATTTGCCACACTTGTTTTACAGATTCGTATGTCAACAAATGTAATCAGTGATTAAGTTAAAGAAGCCCATCCCTCAGCACACCCTCCACAAAAAGAAGAGAAGAAATAATTACACTGATGAGTTTGCACTTCATTTTCAGCCTGTTACAACATGAAGCACTAACAGTTCCAAGGAGGCACACTACAGAATACATAGCTTGCCTCCCGTTCCCCCATCTGGCATTTCAGTATTTGTGGCTAATATAATGGTCTTTTATACTGTGTACCATTAAAGAAAAACACATATTTTACTTATAAATTTGGAGCATTAAGTCAGTTACTGATATTCAACATTTTTTAATATCTGGCTGTTCTTAAGCTTTAGTGTTCATATTCTTCTCCATTTCAACCTATACTTAAAAAGAACCAAATTTTTTCTATTGCCTGCAAATGGTGGAGCTGCACAGTTAATACATCTTCTAGGTACATTAGCTGCAGGCAAAATCAGGTCTTACACATGTAATCTATAACTGTTACTGGGACTCTGTTCAATGGTAAAACAATTTATTGTGTAAAATTGGATTGAATCTCACTTTCAGAGGACTTTTACAGCTTTTATTGTTAAACTCTTTCCTTTGTAAGAGTTCAATTTTCATTCTGATTGTGTAAGCTTTCTTTACAAAATACACCTTGCTGTGATCTTTCATTCAAGCAGAAAAAATATTCCTTGATGAGTTTGAGCAGAATTGTATGTCCAATACCAAGGTCCCTGCTTCATTAATAGGAAATATCTTTTTAATATCAGACATATTATTCTGCCTTCTGTTAACTCAACATTTATGCCTTGAAGCATAAATCTCACCTTCAGCCTGAAACCCTGTTCTGACACATCTCTGACATCTTGCTGTTGGACTGATGGCCAGCAGATGATGTCTTTCACTTGTAGTGCTGAGTTACGTGGACTTCAAATCCATTGTTTGACTGACTGCTATACATTTACAGAAGACAACTGAATAGATGTAAAATATGAAAAATAAACTCTCAAAAATAGATCCTTAAGAATACTACAGGTGCAAATAGCATGAGCCATTTGTTTATGTTTTGATATGGAAAAAAACTGGCTTAGTGCATATTTAGTAGGATTGAAGGATGTAAAAGCTGAGTTCCAATGACAATGTAAAATTAATCCATTGCTTACTATGGAGTAACTGTCCAAAGACTACTGATAATATTTTTTTTTCCTGCATTTTATATCCTCAATTGTAATTTTTAGTTTTCCAGAAGTCTGATCTCATAAAAATAACACATATTACTAACCTAGTTCACAGGGGCATGGTGCAAAGTTTTCACCCTGCTGTGTATTAACTCTTATCTGCCAGTGGTTCTTCATTACATCATCTGCAAGCAGACATGATGCCGTTTTCTCAACGCAACCTTTGATAGTGAAGGACATCATTCATCAAACACATCAACAGCATTTTAAGTAGAGATTGGGAGACTAGAAAATGCTTCTTTATCATCTAGATAGTTAGGAAAAAAAAAAAAAAAAGACCAACACCACACCCTGTATTTCAATGCTGGTTATCCAGAAGACTTCAAACACCCCTCTAAGTTGAAGACCTCTTTATGGAGAGATTATTTCAACCTGCAAGTTGAATCACTGCAACAAGTTTTTAATTTGTTTATTTTTTGTGCAGCTTGTCACAATCTCTAGAAAGATGAATGCAAACCTATTCTGTTGGATTTTTACTGTAAATCCACTCACTTTATGCCACTACTTTAAGTGCTAAGGCAGAAAACTGCCAGAGCACGAGACCAAGTTAACAGAGATTGCATCACTTTTTTTCTCACAAAAGTAATAACAGTAAAGATATATCAAGACTCCCAACATTTGTTATAATTTAGTATTTGCTTATCAGAATAAGTCAGGCTGAGCATACACTTGAAAAAAACAGAGAAAAAAACTGAATCATGAAAATTCATGAAATCTCTTTATCCATTCATCCAATGTAAAGGGTCATGTTACTAAGAGCAATTTACAAGCCAATACATGGCTGCATTTGGCCCTTTCAGACACATGGGATTAATATGATGAAATGCCTCAATTGCCAACAGAAGTCTGTAGATGTTATTTATTCAGAATTTGGCAATCTCTGAAGGATTAATGGATTTCAGAAGGACACTATGTCTTCAGCTAGGTAAAACAGTTACCAAATTGAGGAGTTTACACTTTATTTAGTGTAAGCTGTACCATAATTTGTTTATAATAACCAAAAATATTAGTTTCAAGTGACATTTGAAAGTAAATTCTATGTCCACTAATGTTCAGCTCAGTCTAAGAAAAAACATCTTAATGTAGTGGATATGCTATGTTAATTTATTAACTTTTGTCTTACCTATTTGGAAGTAGTCATGTAACCTCAGTTTAGGATCAGTGTCAGCACAAGCATATATGGGGCTTTAAGAGATTTACATTTCACAGAGCATACTTTTACCTAGAAGCATTTACTTCATAGAACTATTTATTTCAGAGTCAATATTCTTTGTCTTTATTGTTTCATTGGAATATACAGATTCCTGCAAATAATTAATGCCCAGTGAGCCCTGAGGAGAAAAGTAAAACCACCTAGGGTCTCCTTTATGATAAATCATTTTATGACTTTTGACAGTGACTTTTGACTTCCTCAGAGAAATGATGTTTTAGGATACTTGTTTTGTCTATTTATTTCACATTCAAAATGACATTCATTTTACTTTTACTGTAAAGTAGCCACCAACTCCTGAACAGGCTGATGGAATGTCAATCGTATTCAAGGTTGATAACGCACTTATATGTTCACAATTCATGTCAACCAAGATAGCACTTAAGTTCTTTCATCTAGCCTTCCTCCCAGCTATTCCCCTTTAAACAGATGCCTTTTAAATGTTCTGTGATTATTGTTAAACTGGTCTGGTTAGAGCAAAGGAAGAGATCCTGACATGATCGATATCACAGCACTGTCTTGTCCAGAGCTGAATCAAATGACCTGTGAAAAGTACTTTCTATTGTTGATTTTTATAGCCTTGCACCTTCAGATCTGAATACAGTGAGCAGTAAGTGTAACCTGGACCAAAAATGGCCTGTACATCAATACCCAAAACTAAGATTACCCAGCTGAATAATTATTGTAACCAGTAAGGCAAAAATACAGTTCAACAGATAAATCACATGCAGATGCTAGTGATAAAACACAGGAACCAAAGGAACATGTTAAATTTATTAAAATAAAATTATTTTGAGTGAACTTTTATATTAATCTCTTACTTATTCTTACTAGAATACTGCACTGCAGAGCTTGTCAAGACATGATCATAAGACATTTTTAGATGTATAATTATTCATATTGTTTGTTCCTAGAAATATTTTTTTAAGTCTCCCTTTTTTACCCCATTGTATACTCAGAGTGCATTGGTTCTTTCAGGGAAAACTAAAGCTATGAGCCTTCACATGTATAAACATTTGTCTTATTCACTGAGGTGGATAGCTACAATTATTTATCTTAAAGGCAAAGTTAAGTGTTTGTAGAAATCCAAGGCAGAAAATTTCAGCTCAGATATCCAGAGACAGGTCACCTTTCCAAGGGTAGAAATAACTCTCCTCTCACCCTCAGGACACAGTCAGCCAAGGTTTCTCTTTTCTATTGCACAAGAAACACATTTTTCTGAACACAAGGGTTTTCTACTGATTTGTCGTAGAAAATTACAATAATGGTTATTAAGCTGACTTTCACAGAGAAGGAAAAAAAAATAATCTGTGATTCTTTGTTCTGTATGTGCAGAGTAGCAGTCATACACTGTCCTTATAAGAGTAGTCTGACACAAAACCAGCCTAGTTTTGCTGTGGGCTTACAGCCAAACATTTTGTGCAAGCTAACAATAGAAAATGATTTCATAGGCACAGGGTCTGCCCTGAGCTCACCCAGAGGCTTGAAGTCATTCATGCAAGCTCCCTGTTCCACTCTGTCCTTTCCCCCTTGTGCCCTTCATTGACATCCAGAACACAAACCTTCTTGACTAAATTCGATATTTACAAGAAGCTCTGTCTTGCCTGCAACTGTCAGACTTTCAATGTCTTTAAGTACTTAGCTAAAACCTTAGTATGAAAAATTGGAATTCTAAGACTTAACATAATTATCATACCATACATTTACCATATGGCATAAAAATATGGTAGCTTCTTCAAAACAGATAAATTATTTTTCTGTGTTCAAGGGCATACTACTTTAAAATGAGCTTTTGTCTTTGGATTTCAGGTCAGTGTATCAAATGCCATGGGTGCCATGAAGAACCCCCTAAAATTCTATTTGTCACTAACACAAATGCAGCGGTGAGCATTTCTCAGACCTGACTTGGGAGAGTTACTGAAAGAGACTTACTTTCCTAACTCCAAGAAAAGTAATATAATATGTCAGATTTCCCAGCTGTTTAAGCCATAGCCAAGGACTCAGTCACTTGGTAGTAAAACATGATACATGATAGAAAATTAGTGTGTTGCATAGCCCTTTTTCACCAGTCCTTCAGTTTCCAAGAGCTGTGCACTGCCCAGCTGGAGCTATGGCTCTGAGGGAAACTTCTCATGGATATCCTCAGGATCCAACCAACAAATTGCTATGTGTAGTGGGTAAAGAAAAAGGCAAATCCTGTTTCATCATGGTCTTTCTCAAATTCATTTACCTCTTTGAATTTTGTCAGGAGTGAAGAAACATACAAAGTATGTTTTACGCAGCAAATTGTAAGGTGAAAATTTCAAATGTTTGAAAAGAAGGCAATGCAAATGATGATTTGCTATCAGATCCAAGAGAAAACTAATAAAGCTTTTCTTCAAAGTTTTGTGGTTTGGGGGGTTGGTTTGCTTGCTTTGGGTGGTTTTACATTGTTTTCATTTCAAATCTCCCTGCTCTGATGAAGCTGTAAAGTCCTTAAATATGACAGCTTCCTCTTTACAGAACAACTTCAGCCTCCAAAAAATTGTTCTGTTTTTAGCAGATAAGGGTATCATTTGTATAATATATTTCATAGATATTATTTTCTTCCCAGTGCAATTTCTTTGCCTAAATCTATACAAGCAAGGAACAGTTAGCAATGAACTGTGTCCCAGCATGTCACAGCTAAATTGTTTCCTACCTGCTTTTGTGACAAAGAAAGACCAAAACCATGACTAGATATCTTAAATGTATTCCTAACACAGATTTGAATTTAGTCTTAGTAAGTGGGTATGTTTTATCTCCCTAGATTTTTAGTATGGCTTAGTTGGAGAGTTTTGTGTAGTTCCTTATCTTTCAGTAAAAGGAATGAAAAAGTAAACTCCCATACTACATTAGTTTTTTCTTTGTATTTTTTCCTCTTAGCATGCTTCTTTTTTTCCCTCTCATCTCTATTTCTAGTATTTATTTGCCTATCTCAGTGAGAAGACCTTAACTTCAATGGGCAGAAACGGATGGGTGGACTGGTGATTTGTTGCAACACACAAGTTTTCATTTGTTTTGCATTTTGATTTCTGGGTGCTTCATCCTCTTAGATATTTGGGTTGCATGGAATTCAGTGTTTCAAAGTATGTCTTCCTGGCGCATCTTATTCCTGTCCATTCAAAGTGTATAACAAGATTTGTTTTGTTTAAGGAAGTTTCTATATTTTCCTGCTTATCACAAAATCCACTTGCCAGAAGAAACTTTATGTTAGAAATCACTCTCTTTTTTCACACTGACTGAAAGGCTGAAAACCTATAATCAATGTGCTATTTGACTATCTCTACAAACCTTTAAAGACTAAGAACCTTTCTAAGAGAAATATAATACTACTATTTATTATCTATACTCACATACTACAATACTAAGTAACAATGGGAAGCCTTAGGATAAATATAAGAATTATGGGAGAAAATCTGTCACCTTTGCAATTCAAAGGTTAGACTAAATGACCAAAAAGTCTAATCCAGTGGCTCAAAATTTACTAAAAAATATAGATGCCTTGGCATTTCTATTTAACCTGGTCAGACTTGCCTTTGAAGAAAGCTGTAAAAGGGACTGCACACCATAAAAATAAGTCTTTATTTGGAGAGTATTTGAGCCAATACTGAAATTGATCTTAAAGTAGTTTTTCAGCAAGAGTGAATAACTGCAGTGCTGAGATATCATTACTGAAAATACAAGAAGGAACATTTTAAATTTATCCATCTTTCTTCTCACTGCTGATTTTTAGCTAATTAGTATTTTTAGTTGTATACATTTTTTTAGCCCTACCTGACTTCTATAAGTACCGATTTTTAAGTTCCTGAATGGTTATTGCTTCCTTCAGGAAAGCATCACAGTCTTTGTGTGTGTGTCTTTGTGTCTAACATGCAAGAATAACTAACTATGAAATTACTTTCTGAAGTCAAAATTGTATTCAAGAGACAATATATTTGCAATGGAAGAAAAGATCAACACTGTGATCAACTCTCCTCCCAATTCTTTTACTGCTCATTTTGGCAACTAGGGAACCTTGGCTTTTCTCTACATAAAGGATATAGGACCCCAGAATCCCCAGAAGGATTCCAAACAATCATTTAATGGCAGTAGACATCTTAGGAACCCAGGCATCTGAAAACTTGAGGAAAGTAATTTTTGAGGCAAATGCTGCCCTTCAGGAGAGCCAAAGAGAAATGACTGCATGTACATGATCCATATATTACAACTAGTTAGGCTTTAGGAACAACACGATACCTGGCAAATCTGTATCACAATATTTGAGAAAGGCTGTTTTTAGAGTGGAACGTAGTTAGTTTGAAATACAATTCCTGATTCTGAAATTGCTGCCTATCAGGCTGCTGCTGCTTCAATACAAAATCCAAACAGTGCAACTCAAATAATGACACCAAGCGTATTAGGATGATACTGTACACTCATATGCTTTAAAAAATGGAACATGTCCCTATGCTGAGTTTATATTATGATAAAGATTGAACAAGTGAAAGGGAAATATGAGGAAGCAGCGGATACAGTTGTAATACTGTCAAACAACAATGCAAATCTACTTCTTGTATTGCTAATTTATTTTTGTGTCCAGGAGTTAGAATTTACTGATGAATCTTTTTGTCACATCATCCATCACAACCTGGTGCTAGAAAGAAGGAAGATAAAAAAATTAAAAACCTGCTTGTTACTGTAAACTAAAGAGCATGAACAGCATCCATCAAAGACAGACAGATGGGAGGTAAAAAACTGTTAGCAAGAGCCAAGTGATCTATGCTGATTTTCTTTTAAACATTTATTAAATTGCTCTAAATGCAGATTCTGTTCCTTTTGCTAAATATTTATTGTTATTTTTTTTTGGTGTGAATTAGAAACTATAAACAGTGATTAATTATAAAGGTTTGTAACTTTACTTTTGCCTTTATAAATACATCTATCTCTTCTGCTGAAGTGCTGGTTTTTAACTCTGCATTAGCAGAGGTGCATCTTATATCAGCTGTTAGGAATGATGGTCTTTCCTTTTCTTTGCTAAGAATCACAGGACCAGGCATCTGTCATTAGTGGAGGACAGATACTGCATAAGGAACCTGAAACAAAGCTAGCTGCTGCCAGTGAAAATCTTTTCATTGATTCAGTAGGCTTTAGATCAAGCTAGAGATCAACTCCAGTGTATTCTCAAACCATCAATATCTGAGCTTTTACCTACAAAGAAATACAGCTATTTGCTTTTTAAGAGGTAGTCTGAAAGACAGGCTATTTCCAAATTGGAGCTAATGCAACCATACCCTCAGATTATGCAGGATCAAATTATGTACCAGACTGACTTGTCTTTTTAGATAGAATTTCAAGATGTAAAGTGCTACTGTGCCTTAGACAGCAAGTGCAAAGGAAGGGGTAAGAGTGTAAAGACTGTGCTCTGATACATAATGCATGGTGGGAAACCTATAATAAAAGAAACCCGAGTGTGCACAAAACAAAATTCAAAGGGCCTTGCTGGGAGGCAACTTAAGTAGCTCTACCCAGCGATTGCACCAACAAAGGTGAAGGGAGTGGAGAGGAGCCCTTCTGACTACAGGGGAAAGAAGAAATAAGTGTTTTTGAGGAATTTCACATCTAAAGCAGAGAAGAAGAAAAGTTAGGAGGTTTGAGAAGGGTGAGTTTAAGTCAAAGTGTCACAAGCTTGACACATATGCATGTTAATGAAAATTAAAATAAAGAGACATTCCATGAAATTGTATGAATTGTAGTCTAGAGCAATGTGATACACATCCCAAGGAGGAGAACAAATCCATATAAAGTAATATATTTAGAATAAGTTTTAACCTAATCAGGAAAAAGATCTATGTATCAGCACAGGCAGCATGTTGAACTGGTATCTCAGTGCAAAGAAGTGATCAGAAAAGCTAATAATTTTTCTATTCCTTAACAAGAAGGTAGAGAATAATATTAGAATAGAAAGTGTGTTACTATAAGTTGACCCTCATTTTCAGTACAGGACTGATTTGTACTATATTATTCCAGTTATGGGTCAACAAAGCTTGCTTATAATCCTATACTCTCACGGAGTACAGATAGGCAGCAGGCTGAATTACAATTTATTTGCAAGAAAAGAGTTCATGTCTCAACAAAAACAAATTGGTTGCTGGCATAGCATTCTCTGTAAGAGACCCCTACCTCTGCCCTTGTCTTTTCTGCAAGGTCAAAAATAATCTCTTTAGCTTCTTTGTAGACTACAAAATGTGACCCCTGTGAGAAACTTCAAGAGCTCTGTTTCTACATCAGGTCCTCTGGGCTGTGCTAAAATGAACATTCATGTATTAACCCTATTTAACTTTGGGCATTGGATTTAAAGACATATTTAGAGGCAAAGTTCCACTTTCAGGAATTTAAATATATAAAGTTAGACCTTAAGTTATGTCTCTATGTGGTACTGCCACATCAAATTCCCTTATTTTACTTTCCAGACTTCCATATCCTAGTGATGCAGTTCTACAAGAAACTGAGATGACTTATTAGCTTGCAACATCCAAAAGGGAGATAGCAATATCCTACTTCTCTACCTCTGCTGTTTCCATGATTCTCCCTGTACAACCCTTCCCAATTCTGAGCTTTCTCTAGCACTGTCTGTGCAGTAAATTAATTCAATAAACTAAATCTGATAGAAGAAAAGAAAATATAAAAGAGATGCAAGTAATCTTGTGGTGTTACAACAAGTTGAATGGGTTCATTACCCCCTTTCTTTCACAGACTCAGATGTGCATTTGCCTTCAAGAGTCGATGTGTAAGAGCAAACACAAAAGAACTGGGATTGCCGCACAGATTAAGCTAGCTGGCCCATGTGATGTTCTGTGTTCAAAATTAAGAAGCTGATTGTTGTATGCTGCTATTATGATTGCTCTGTGCAGTTACTTTGCAAAGTACTTCACTTAAGTGTTGAAAGCTTGAGTTAACGCCACTTGAAACTAAACTAAACCAAGAGCTTGGATAAAGGGCTAATCTTGAGATTGCCCTGGACTGTATTGGCTGCTGTTGGCCTCAGCAGGGCATTGCAATAGCCAAAAATCGGTGGAGACTTTCAACAGAACACCTTAACACAGATCTAAGTCTAACCCCAGAAGAAAATCATCTGTCTGAAACTATTTCATTCTCAGTCTCTTTGGTGAAGTTCCCAAACAATGCTAGTTCTGACAATGGATTTCCTGATGGAAACTTGCCTCCCAGGAAATGATGTTACAGTCACTGCACTCATTTCACACTTGCTGTGGAAGAGATACCGAACTTTAAAAAGTGTAAGTGTCTCTTGATCTGAGTTAGACGGAGATCAATGAACTACAGATTAAAAACTTTCCACATACTGAAGCCATATGGAATTTTCAGTTAAACAAAATTAAGGTATTTTGTTTTGGGGGTTTCTTGGGGTTTTGTTTTGTTTTGTTTTTTTAATTTATAGACTATTTAGAGCATGGTATATTCTGCAAATGCATTTCAAAAGACTACATCATTAGTTCCCATAGTGCATACAACTAATAGTCTTTTTCTATTTGTTTCATAAATTGAAAGATAGTCTACAATGGGAACCTGATGTCAAGTAGTTCAATTTATAGTTTTAACTGACTCGATTATGCAGTTAGAAAAGTAGGTCTACATGTATATAGTTGAGAAAACACAAAAAGTATTGTTAGGAATATTTGATGAAAACATATCTGTATTACTGCAGACCATTCTTCACATTTCAAGAGGTGAATCAAAACTGAGCTTTACAGTTTGTGAAAGGAACTGATACATGTTGGTAACAGAATTAGAATGTGAAGAATATTTTTTAGCATTAAGGATCTAAGAGTAAATAAAAAATTGGAGCATGGATCGTATAAAAGATAATAAAACCATAGAACAAGGTTCAAGAAAATGAGAATAAAAGAGAGTATAAATGAGTTCAAGAGATTCCAAGGTTACAATTGTTTCTCAACAAGGAAAAGATTGATGGATATGATAAAAAGGTGAGAAGTTGAATTTTGGGAATAAGATAAGCCTTGCCGGGGAGGGAGGGAAAGTACACATGCTGAGCAGCTTGGGCACTTTGTATTTTAAAAGTGTCTTGTGTTCACTAATCTGTGATAGAATTCTTTATCAATTTGATTTGATCATACTGCGAGGTGCACTGTGGCAGGCTTCTGCCAGAGCTGCCAATTGCTTCAATGAGAGCTGTTAGCTATAAAATGCGATGCTGTCTTTAATTATTTTCCTTGAAATATGGAGCCCTATTGTGTGTGTTGCATATTATTTTTAAATAAGATTCAAGCTTTCAAGAAAGCCACATGTGGCCAGGTTTTGCTGAGGGAGTCCTAGGTTTTTATATGCTATTCTAGGGAACATTTTCAATTTTTCTTTTAACATGAAGCTTAATGTGGCCTGATTTTCATTTTGGTAGTCAAGATATCCAGGATGTAGCAGCTATAACTTGTTTACTAAATCATATCATCACTCTGGCAAAACAGAGTTTCACAGCCCATTTTCACCATCTGTGTACAGTTGTTGTGACAGCAACTGTTTGAAGACAAGCTTGCAAGTTTGGTATTAGCCCACTGAATTGGCAACCTGGCATAAAAATGACAAATAAGAGAAGAAAAATTGGTGCGAAACATTTCTTGCTGATCATCAAGAATAGGTGAGTGGTGGAAGTGTACACATGATTCGCTCTTCTCACTTCCTTCACTTTTTGAAGTACAAATATGGTTCCTCTGCTTCCCTTCAGCAGGCTCCAGTGCTCTAACCAGGTCCTCTCTCTACTGGTGGAATCCAAGGAAAGTCCAAAACTTACATATCAAATGACAACATTAGCAATCTTAATATATAATGCTGAAAAGCAGAGACTTACTTTTGCGATTTTAAACGGCCCTTTTTATTCCCAAGTTCACTTTGCTGCTGCTTTCAACTGGAACAGCATCAGGCCCACAAAAATGTCACATGTCTAATTACATAGACTGTACTGTCTGGTTTCAGTTGACAGATTCAGTTGACAGTGTAGGTATTCCTACACTCTGAAAGCTAGAGACTTCTTATTCTTTTCAATTACAAAGTAACACAGTCCCCAGCTAAAATCAAGTGAGAAATCTGGTGAAAGAAAATAGGGAAGGCTCTTTGCCTGTGTCTCTTTCACTTGGTTTCTTCTGCTTTATGTATATCCCTGTCCTTATTTTGTTAAGTGAATAAATGAATGAATACCTGAACCCAGGAAAGTCAAAGATATGGTCTGCTTGGTTTTTGTTTGTTTGTACACAAGCATACCAAGGTTTACAATCATCCCACCCTGCTGAACTGGTCAGTATGGCTATCACACGAACTTGCTTTCCTGAAAGGAACTTTCTATGTATTGTGTGAGCTCTCTCTGGAAACACAGAGAGGGAAATGCTCCTCTCAGGTTGGATTTGCATTTACCCAGCGCTGAGCACTGTGGCTGTGATCCAGCAAAGCATTTAAGGCTAGTTTATCTTTAAGCGTAATCCCATTGAAGTCAGTGGTGTGATCCTTGTACTTAAATTTAAACTCACAGTTGAGTGCTTTACTGGATCACAGCCACTGTTCTCAGTACCTTCCAGGATTGAGCTTTCTCTCTTCTTTGACACTGGCCTAAGGCAAGATATACAGAGATGTGTGAATCTAAGTTCTTTATAGTATAGAGGTTAAATACAACAATATTCTCAGGATTAATTCATATTCCATTCACTAAAAGTCGTTCTCTGGTTTCTTAAAACTCTTGCCAGTTTTTCAAAAAATGAGGACATTACAATTCCAAAAGAGTCTAATGTAGCCTGTCACTCTTCTTTCTTTTTATATCATGCTGAATTTTATAACTCAGGAGACTCAGGTCAAGTTGGTATTCTGAATGAAGGCAATTTGTTAACACACTTTTAAATCCCTGCAAGGTTCTACTGACAAAGGCTAACTTAATAGGCAACAGATTCAACACATCTCCAGCACTGGTATACATTTGAAATGATAGTGGATTTTACAGATTGGACTAACTTGACCTGTTTGGGTTTCTTTGAATGTCAAGTGCTTCAGCCAAAGTTAAATATTTCTGTACCTGTCCAGTTTGTTTAAAGCTGATTTGGATAGTGAGCCCTACTATTCCACTTGAAATATGGATTTGTCTTAAACAATTCCACACCAGAAAATATAGAAACAATAGTCAACATCTGCTAAGGTGTATTAGATACTTAGTGAGATACTTAGTATATGGAATGTTCATAGCTGTAAGAGTTCTGAAATTAATTCAGTGAGATAAAGAGAAAACTGCTCAAAGTTTGTGCAAAATCTGGAGGGTGTGACTTTTTGTTGTTTTGGGGGATTTTTGTTGTGGTTTTTTGTTTTTTTTTTTTTTAATTTCAAACATGTGTCAAAGTACCCAGAGCACTATCTCCACCAGATTAAATCAACTATAGTGTCTGTAAATGAAATTAAATTATTACTGAAAATATTTTTTATATTGACTGTATCACAGAAAGGTGATAGCAAAAGAATCTGAGTAAATTTTACTATAAACATGAAATCTCTTGAGAGGTGTTTTCATTTTTTCTCCTCCCCACCCCCAATTATTCTTTTCAAATTAAAAATTCATATTCCTTATCTAAATATCAGTCAATCAGACTTTTTATCTGCACAGACTAATCATATATTCCAAGTATTATTTACTTGATTATAAAGCCTGGTTTGATGGGATACAATCACTTTTCTGTTTTCAATGACCTAATGAATGATGATATTACTCAGAATTCCATTTAGATGATGCAAATGACCTAAACTGCTTGTCTTCTGCCATGGCAATAACTGAACTCAAATGTCAAAGCAAACTTAGTAAACAAAATCTCCCTTTCATGGAACTGAAATTACGCTGCGGGAAATTTAGGAATATTAGCTATGGAAACTGTTTTGTTTCTTTCACTTACACAGTATAGGTATACATATCCATACTCATTTTGTATACAGGCATTTCAGAATTTTGTGTTCTAAGCAAAGAATAAAGAAAAAACAATATAAAAAATAACACTATATTAAAACCACATCACAGTTGTGTTGGTTTGCTTTCTATAACAATTTATACCTTTATTCAAAGTTTGGGCATAGTTTTCAATAAAGCAAATTATTTTTGTTCTGCTTACTCAAGTGCTGATTATAGCTGATCTGCTTCTATCTCTTTTTTTTTTTTTTTCACATTTATAAAAAAGCCCGAGTCAAGTAAGCTACAAATTAGTATCTTACAATATTGGTAGAAAAAACTACAGTAGCTCATGGTTATTTGTATTATTGAAAGTTATAATAAGTATCCTCAGAACTATTCTATTCCCTGGTTTTGCTAAGTAAGTAGCATGTGACAAATTAAATCATGATCACATAATTTGTCCATCCAGTGCATCAGAGACCACATAACCACATAAAGAGCATCTTTGGATCCCAGTTTCTAAGAAATGTTCCGGTCAGCAGTCTGGCAAATCTGAATAAACTCAAAAGGAACATAAAATTCTTCTTCATTATCATCTTGTCCATACTTGTGCTGTATATTCAAAGGGTTGACATCTCATGTTTTAGTTTAACTTAGTGATTTTGCTTTTGTGTTTTCTGACAGAAACTTCATCAACATGAAAAAACAAATCCTGCATTGATTATATTAGTTTTACTTGTATACTAATATGACTTGGACAAAATCTGTGACTCAAAAATGAAAACTTTAAAGAATCAAACAAGTTGGGACAGATGCCACAGTCCGTGTCTTTCCCCAGCAACATCATGAGTCCAAATAGTGTGAGTATAGTATAGTATAGTGAGAGTATAGTGTTCTGTGTATGAGTTAAATAGTGGTAAACTTAGGCAACATATGCTCACACAGTCAGATATATTTCCACTCATTATTTTTAAAAAATAAAACAAAACCAATATTCTCCCAACATTACTTCATATAACACAATGAAAGTACTGATCATTGCCAAAGCAAAATGTATTCCAAGCCAATAAAAGAAATCTTTCAAGCAATTTGGTACTTTGGCTAGGCCTGATGGTTTCCTTGGAAAAGGTACTTAGTTCTGTTACATCAAAATTATTTTTGTCTTCCCTACTTTTCGTGGCTGTGCCACACTAGTTTCAGTTTATGTGAGTTAAGAATGAACCAGTGATGAATGAGTAAGATACATATCAAGAGGGGGAATATGCAAACTTTCTCTTCAGAAAGAAAGACATATATAGAAATGAGAATTTACAGTACACTTAAATTGACTGCTAGAAGCTAACAGAGTCAAAAAAATCAAATTGTACTGGTTAAAATTTGTCAGTTATCATGTGTTATGTTGTTTAAATGTGGAAAAATGTCATCATGTAAGGCCCATAGACTGTGTTTTTATAAACAGTTTTGTCATTTTTCTTTCACACCATGCAAGCAGGGTTATTGCTGTGGAAGAGCAGGAGGACAATATTGCATTAGAAAGTTTTGGTGAAGTTATAGCAACTTTATTTTTTTTCATTTGAATAATTTTTTGATATAATTCTACTTCTGAGGGAATTAACATTAATACATAATATACATAATTATATATATTAATAATTATTTATAATGATTATGCATTAATTAAACATTAATACATAATATACATAATTATATATAATAAACATAAACATTAATCAAAATCCCCAACTAGAGATTATCTGTGTTCCTAATTATCTACCAGTGATCTATCAGTTATCTACCACCTATTAAGAACTGACATTTAGGGTTCCACATCTATTACTCTATAGCAGAATGATAGCCATAGTTGAACTTAATGAAAGATAGTCTTATCTTACCAGAGAATTTTCCTCTTGTTTAATCTCATTTGGTTATCCTCAGCTATACTCAAATAAAATATGTTGTGCAAATATAAGATCTGATTTGTAGTAAATAATTCAAATAATTGTATGTAAAAAAAATTATAATGTGGGTAAAATACGTTTAATATTTAAAGTATTGTATACATTTGACATAAATCAATATTGCTGTTATAACTGCAGTGGTATATTAGTTTTCTGTGTTTGTATTTATGAATGTTTTACAAAAGTTGATTTATTACCAGGAAAAAGCAAAGCAAACCATAACAAGAAACCCAATCCATACACAGATTTCCATAACATGCTCCATTTTTCAAGTACACCGAAGACAAAAGAAACACAAGTCCAATCTATTCTAATTCTTGGCATGAATGCTTCTTTATTTGTGGATCGTTGGCCTGACAGACTGGAAAGGCAACAACTTCTATTTCTTTTGGTGTCTCACATCAATCTATTGCTAGGAAAATAGATGAAAGGTTCAGATTTGTATACAGAGGCATCAGATTGAACTCTGCTGATGGCTGTATTTTGCTTCCGTAGGAAGAGTGTGATTATATCATATTCACTGTGTACACTGTTGCTGAATGTCTTGCTCATAAATGTCTTTGTAGGATCAGTTGCACAATTTTTGTATACTGTAATATACTAAAGCTTCTAGGTAAACAAGCTTACAAAGGTACAATTAAACCATCTCATACTTTAACAAATTTATAAAGGGACATGTGAGTCTTACTGTACATCCCTGAAGGGGAGCAAAGAAAGAATAGTCGTGGCTAGTATATATCTCATAAGCAAGTATATCAAATAATCCAACTGAAGACTAAGCACGACTAAACAGGTAGCGTGAAGCAAACCAATTTTGCAATTCAATTTGCTTCCATGAGAGGAATAACACTGGGTTCAGGCTACAGAAAATCAACTATTAAACTGTGAATGACAATTCTTTGTTGCTTACTCTGTGACCTTTGCAATTTCATAACATAGTCCTTAGGAAAACATGCAAACAGCCCTCCCCATCAATCAGCTGTCTGCACAGAAATACTTCATAATTCACAGGGACCATCAAGATTTCATCCATTGTTGTTGTTTAGTTCTCTTTAGCATATCATAAACAATTGCTGTGGTGAGCTGGACACTATACCACCATTGTGGAAAGAAAGAATTAAATGCATGCCATACATACAAAATTCTGCAAATTTATAAGCTCTGTGTCATGCAGGTAAAATTGTGATTCCACAGCAAGGAAGATAGACAGTAGACATAGATACTAATTACTTTTCACAATTGCCTTCATAATCCTTTTCTGGGGAAAAGAACTAACAGGATTTTTTTAATCTGCCTTTTATATTGTAGCAGGTCAGAATAAGAGAAGTATTGGACTAGGTTATCTACCATGCTGAAGCCATTCCCCTTACCACTACTGAAGGCAAAGGAGTGAATGGGTAAATACTTACCATTCAACAAGCGTTAGAAAAGCAAGAAATGTCAATTATGATTAAACTAGTATGACATTTTGCACAGAGGTCTATAATTATTGGTCAAAATTGAACAGAAGAATCATACTCCTATTTCCAGTTTCTCAGGACTGGAAAATACATGAATTATTAAGTAGCATAGTCTGTTATATCATGCCTTTCATTGATTAAATGGATCAATGATAAATTGGGTTAATTGACTGTTGCNAGTTTGTACCTGCCTAATTCGTTTCAATCAGTTATAAAGACCATGGGAGGCTTTACATGAATTGTAAGATTTTGTGGTTTTATATCATAAAGTTCAACTAAAAAAATAAATGAAATATATGAAAATAAATCAGAAAAATCCTGATTAATTTATACAATTTTATATTCATAACTCTAAATCATATATATATATATATATGTGTGTGTCTGTAGGTCCCCTGGCTCAGAAGAATCCTGAATCCTATGAAATAAAAATGAAACATAAAAAGAATTCATGAGTTGGTAATCTCTACCATTTTTAATCTGATCAATTAATAATTAATTTTAAAATGTGTATCTTTTGTTTTATTTCCCTTAAAAATAAATAAATTCCCAAGTGGAAGATCATTTCAATCAAATAACTAAATCCTGAACAGGTAAATAAACTTAACAATGTTTATTATGTAAATGTAAACTTTAATAATATATCTGTCTTTCTTTTCCTTCCCGTTTAAGAAAAATAAATTTGTGAATACTTACTTTTCTCCATTTATTCATATTGCTTTCAACAACATTTCTTTCCAACAAAATAAAAAATCTTTGGAAAATCACAGATGGTTGGAAGCAATAAATATTTTTGAAGGCAAATACTTTCACACTGACAGTAAGAGTGTTAAAGCAAGCAATTTTTTTAAAGTTTTGGAATTTATATTCTCGTGGTTGCTGAAGGCAACTACACCTGATAAAGTGAATCCACTACAAACTGTATTGAAGTGAGTTTAAAATGTCCTCAGTGACTTCAGGATCAATGTCAATGAGTGCCACTTTAATGCTTAACATTGTTTGGTTCAGAACCCAAGAATAGGGTTGATAATGGTCTATGATATCCTTCCTAATTTTGCAGGGGGTAGTTCAGAGCCTGATACAAAATATAGCAAATGTTTTGATTCCTGCTTTCATGCTCTGGTACTTCTGAGATGATTATACTTATTCTAATTATGTTTGCCATACTGTAGTCAGTGCAGATTATAATATTTATGTGTCCCCATAATTAATATATGACATAATACAGAGTCAAAGTTCATAGAATCATAGAATAATAGAATGGTTAGAGTTGGAAGGGACCTTAAAAATCATTGAGTTCCAACCCCCCTGCCATGGGCAGGGACACCTCCCATTAGACCAGGTTGCTCAAAGCCCCATCCAGCCTGGCCTTGAATTCAAAGTGTTCTTCATCTTTCAGATCTTATACAAACTACAGAGCTTCTCAGCCAGGGTTTGAAGGTAGCTTAAAAAGCAGGTATTGAGGAACAGAGGGATCCAAGATTCATAATTGAAAGATAAAGACCGAGGTATTCATCTATGAAGTGTATGCACATTTTCAATTAGTTGTAAATGTTCTTTACAAAGTTTGATATATCAGACAGGTTAGTTTGGAAAACCTTCACACCTTTTCAATAAACAGAGGTGCTCTTTAGGACAAGTCAGAGTGGTGAAAATACAGAAACAGGTGGAAGTGAAAGGATGAAAATTAGGAATATACCAACTATTATGACAGAGGCATAAGTGAATAAGGCATAGTGAACCACAAATCCTTTCTGATTATCAAACCTCTGAATGTGCACAGCGTTTTCTCAAAAACGCAGGGTACCTCTACAAAAGCACCTTTACGTGCTTTTGATCACTATCTATACCTATATAACCCCATCCTAGACACAAGGAAATTCGGGGGTTTGCTGCTGTCATGACTCTGTCTTGAAACAGAATACTCTGAGGGAGTCAAAAATAACTTCCAAAGTTCAGAGAGTCAGAAGACAGATGTACAAGGGAAAAATAAATGGCATACCTCCTTTCTTCATAAAATCAGTTGTCTCTTGCTGTCAAGGAATTCCTCTTAGATTGCCTTTTCTATGTGTAGCTGTGTCCCAGCATTCACTCATTTTGTATATCATTTATCACTACCAGCACTGGGAGGTACACCCGCATCTGTGGGATATGTAGTATGTTTCGGATGAAAGCTCTCCCTGTTACCTTTAACAATGCCAATTGTTCTACTTCGCCAATATTCTGCACTCGTCTTTGGTGGTTAGAAACAGCATCCCCAGCTGCAGTGGGAAAGGGTTTTGAAAAAATAAGATGCAGAAGCAAACATACTATATATAAGCTTTACATTAATTTGTATTTTAATCTGTAAGTAATGTAATAATTGTTAACATATTGTCAATTCTTTATATGAGTATCTAAATTCAGAGCCTACTTATTTAATTGTCAGAAGGTGCCTAAGAAAAGACGATTATTGTCCTAAACTTTCCAGTCAATAAAAAGTTGTGCATTTCTGACTGAAGATTTCAAGACATTGCTGCATTAAATGGTCAAGTCTGAATTCAGGCTTGAGATCATAGATTCATAGAATCATAGAATGGTCCAGGCCAGAAGGGATCACCAAGGTCATCTTAGCCTGACCTCCCTGCAGTCAGCAGGGACACCCACAACTAGACCTCAGACCCAGGAAGCTCTGACGCTGTAGATGCATTACTGACAGCAATTCCATCCACATTGCACTTTGGTAAAAGCAATTTTTTCCTTCAAAAGCTATCTACATAGTTTTGTGTCGAAATATGATAACTCCTCTGGTACAAACTACGCTATCTGCACCATTCAGCATTGTTGGGCATGAAGAAACTTCCTGATGCACAGAGGGGTCTGACTCATCTCTCACCATGCTGTCCAAGCAAGCTGTCTGCAGCTGCTGTGACAGCAAGAAAAACAGCTGTGATCTGTAAGGATACTGCCTTAGGATCTCTGTACTCCCTGTTTGGGAGTCACATGCATCCAAAGCTAAGAAAGCAGAGTAATTCTTAATTTTTGTTCTGTGCTTGACACTGGAAGTTTCTGGAGGCATTCTGGATGGGAAACTACAAATATGTGTTTTGACAGACAAGGTCATGGAGGCATTGTCTTCCCCTTTACCTTTTTAGTGACAGTTGCAGAGGACAGAGATCAGAACTTGGTGATGGAATCCTATGGCTCCTCAAATACACATTTGCTTGAATGATTTTGATAAAAAAATTAAGCATAGAGTGAAAATCAAGCCAAGATGGTAGCAGAAAAAATGTGTTGAAGCACCTAATTTAAGGGCTTGTGCTCCAATCTGTTCTTTTGAACAACTTGCCTTTTCTCATTGACACTGTGGAGCTTATTATCTTTATAAATTAGATGATTAAGGCCTGCCATAGTGGTTGGGTTTACAGTTGCTCAAAGACACTTCCACGGTAGAAGAATCTGTCACAAAATGGGAACTGACTCTTTCTGTTAATTTTAAAGTCTGAAAGTTGATAAGAAGACACATAATAGCAACTGTTGACAGTCCAAGAAAGCTAGTCCTTTTTCTTTTGTTTATTTTCAGTTTCATTATGTCAATAAAATACTTGCTATTACTTTGTTCTTATGAGATGATTTTGTTGCTTTGGATTTCATAGCTGTTCTGCAATCACCAAAAGAGAAGTTGCCAAGAAGAACTTATCTTCCACCTAATTAAAGGCTGTTTCTCATCCTTGTATTATGTCTCTGCATATTTGCTGAGGCATAGGTCCATCACTCATCTATCATGTGCCAGTTTGGTGCTATACATGAATTACATCTCTTTATTTGTAGCATGTAGATGGAAGGCTAAGGCAGTAGAAGCTTTAGCCTTGTCCTGAGTTGTTGCTAGGGCACAATTGAGAAGTGATACTGAGTTCTGCAATACAGTGCAGTTTCCATGTCCCTCACTTTTAAGCAACATACTTTGTCCAAAGTCTTGGCAGGTTGGTTAATGTTTCAGGTCTATTTATCATCTGATTTATTTCAGGTACTGTCAAGTGGATTTATTAATGCTAAGTGTGGTGGGAAGCCTTATGCTTATCATTTATATGATAAAATGAGATACATAATAAGATAGACAAATAGATAAGGATTTATGCATTGGATAGGAGGAACTATTCTTGAAATAAAATGCTTAATATCACACTTTCATTTGAAAGCCATTCCCATCTAGAACATTTCTAACCCACTGTGGACCAGCAATACAATTAAGATGTGAAATTTAAATCTAATTGTAAAATGGTTATATAATTTCCCCTTTCTGTATTACAAGTTTTGTTGATGTACATTTGTCTTATTTAATACTGTCTGGTCCTAATACTGTTTCCTAAGACACTGATTTTTTTGCATAGCAAAATAACTTATTTGACTTGCTGGAAACTGATAGTAATGGAGAGAATAGATAAGCAACAAATTTCCATAATATTGTCAGATATTGCTATAATTCATGAAAGAAACACATTTTTGGGGAAGGGTGTGTTTTTGTACAAAAATGTTCTTTGGTGTTTTAGCATCTAATAAATGCTGTGATCAGAAATGTTTAGAATTCTTTATTACCAAATATAGGGGAGGGGAGGAGAGGGAAGGAGAGGAGAGGCAGACTAAAAAAAAAAAAAAAGGTTTAATTAAATTGAAAATGCTTGTTTTATTGTCAGTGAAGAATAATCATTTAATTTCAGCAGTTCTTTCATAGATTTATGGGCTTTTAGAATCATTACAGTGGTAGCAGAGATTGAGAACATCTGGTGGAGATACTTTGTATTACCTGAATGAGAAAAATACAAAAAGTGCCATATGTTTCAAAGTGGTACAACTTGATCATATGAGCATTTACCATGTAAATGCAATCAAACATTAATAATAGCATGTAATAGCAATAAACATTACTGTTAATAAATATAAGAGGCATGGTAGTTCCAATACTTGTTTATCCACATTTGTCTTTGACAAAACGGTTTGCAGATTACTCTGATTAATAAAATTGCATGTTCACAGGTCAGTTTGCTTTTAAATCTTACTGCCTTTGGCTATGGTTCTGGAACCAGGATTCACTCCCTGAGAAAATTCTCTTGGATATTTCTGGAATAATGGTTTAGGGCCTGTACTTTTATTTCTGAAGACTAATAGAGATGACTGTATCCTTTACCATTTCTAACCTGCAAGTTTTGTTTCTTTTGAACTTTCAGATTGTGTGTGTGAATGATATAAACATACTCCATATATGTATTATTCAGTAGTCACCATTTATTAAGCTTTTTTTTTTTTTCTGTTGATATAGACAGAAACAGAAAAAAGTCCCCTTTTTTCTTTACGGGAAACACAGTCCCACAAACCATCTTTATCCTCCGCAATTCCTGCAAAAGGCTATCAGGTAATTGCATGGAAAATTTCTGATCATTGAAGGTATAATCTATTGGGAGTCTGGGTGTTGACATGAATACTTTATTATTTTCTTTATGATCTTCAAAGCTAAAATATTATTTGGCTGCTTGTGGCTTTAAATTTCCACTGCAAGATCAAGGGGTTAATTTTTTTTTCCCTTTTTCTTTGGTTCCAATCCAAAATTATACTGTGAAGTATTCACACAGAGAACAGCAAGCATAGCCTTAGCAAAACTAAGACATGATTTCCCTCAATTATTTCTTTAATGGAGACATCAATCTCTTTGTCACGGTTTTGTTGCTATATTTATAGGGCAAACTTCTGTCTTTTCCTTTTTGTTTTGTTTTGTTTTTCAGGCTGATTTACTTTTATATCAGATTGAGGGAAACAAACAAACAAAAAAAACAGCAAAAGAGGAACTGTAACATGCTGCTTCCCAACTGAACCACTAAACAGGAGCTGTTTCAGCAGGGAGTATGCTGTATTTAAAGGCACAGTGATCCCTGAATAGTCATTTTCTTGTCCTGTTTATGAACTTCTCACTCCTTGTTTTTTTCAATTCCATTTACTTTACTAGACTGCATATGAAGAACTGTTGCAGTGCTCGATTTAATATAACATATTGCATGTGAGACCTGCTCCTACAGCCCATTAAAAAATGGTGATAAACTGAGGAGCAGACAACAGCTCATAGTAACTGTAGCTGATGCTAACTTGAACATAGACACAATTTGAGTCTGAGCAGTTTGGCTCTAGCTTTCTGTCTTTTCCCTGGATTGAATGGCTCACAGATCTTTGTCCTCATTTATTTGATCTCTTCTTCAGAGATCCAAGGGTATGCAGGTTCCGCTGACACACTATGCTAATACTAAATAAGGACTTCTTGTAAACTGTTACCTCATGTTTTTCATGGTCAATTGATTCTGGCTTGCTCTTTTTTCATCTCTGTCATGAAGTGACCGCTCCAATGACTCTTGAAATTCATAGAATTCTACAGAAATCTTGCCACCTCCTAGCAAGGTTCTGATTTATTATTTTTTTAATCAAATAATTTTCAAAATTTTCTGTAATTATGTATGAATAAGTTACTAATAAGTTAATATAGTTAGGCCTCTGCAGCATCTGCATCTATCTATCCAGAACTTTTATGTATAAAGACCATTTTAGAGGTGTTTGTTTTGCTATTTTTATAGTGATTAATGGGATACACTACTTGACCATTGTAGATAAGTTTACTCGTGTGCTTAAAATTCAAAGCTGGTATTACTGCAGTGTTTCTTACACCATAAGTAGTTTCATCAGGTTCTTCATATTTTTCTTCCTTCCTAGGTTATACCAAGTATAAAAACCTATTTAAAACTTTAAATATACTACAGACAACACTGCAGAAATAAATTAAAGAAAAAAAAAGCAATGTATGATTTTATGTTAGTCTGACTTGATAAATGTGTAATCTTTGAATTCTTTGAATTTCTGAACATCCATTTACTGCACAGAATTATTTTAAGCGTCTATCTAAAACTGAAAATGTTGCTTCAGAAAAAAATAATAGAAATTTCAATATGAAGATTTAAAATTGTTCGCTGCACGTTAGAGAAAACAAACAATATTGACTTCTGAAGACAGAAAATTTTACTTCCATTTTTAGTAATGGTAATAGAAGTAATGGTCAGGACACAGTGACTGTGAAGACTGTGACATTTTTCTGGATGTCTCTGAAAATTCTTTACTCCAGAATTTTCAGATGTAATTCTTCCACGCTAAATAACTGATACTACTTCAATACTCAGTTAAATTTCTAGATATATTGAGCAACAGACATGCACACACACACATATATATATATAAATCACATGAATCTCTAACGTGTTTGTCATTTGTGAAAGGGAAAATGTACTGCTCTTCTCAGCCAACATCTCAGGATACATCAAGGTGAATCATAGAGGGAAGGATTCCAATCAAAAACCACTTGAAGACTTGTCTTCTAAAACCGTTAAATACCTGAGCTTTGAGAATGGATCATGAAACATTTAGTTGTCCTACAATCTGCAACTGGAGTAAAATACTACATAAGGGAAGTGTTAGATTTCTAACAGATTGAGAAAATAATTTTGCTTTTATTTTATATGATGCCATGTTTCTGCTTAACAGTTAAACTTTTTTTCCTTTTCTAAAAAAAAAAACAAACCAAAACTTCTTTACTTGCTCTTTACCTGCTTTAAATTAACTTCTGCATCATTTTTCTATTTTGCTGTTTTTTTTTAACCTTCCTTCAGCATGCAGATCACTGTTGGCTCAATCTGTTTTTCATAGTGTCAGACATCTGTTTTTCATAGTGTCTCCAGAAGACTGTGCACAGTGTTTCAGACTCTCCCCAAATAAGTGGCAAAACTCTCTGCACTGAGATCTAGAGAGCATCGTCTTCCCCTGCTGTTGTCTTGGGGATCTCAGTCCATTATCAAACATCTAAGAGACAAATGAAGAGAACTGAAGAAATGCCAACTTGCTTGCTGTGATATTTAATGTCACAATGAAAGGGCAGCAGATTTCTTGTCTGCATATGAACTATGGTAAATCTGCTAGAAAAAGCAAATATTAAAATTCAGACTACATACTTGTCAGTCAGCCTGCAATTCTGGGTTTTTACAATGATTTTGCTGTGTTTGCTCATCTTAATCCTTGAAACCAATGATAAGTTTTACTTATAGTTATTTTTCTCTTTATTCTTAGTGTAGGAGTTTTTATCTAATGAAAGACTATTTTATTTTGGATTGCTTTATTCCCTGTAACTTCAAATGGAAAAAAAAGCAATAACCAACATTGACAACACTAAGCAATACTTTTGATACTGCTTTAGAATTTCACTGCTGCTTATGTTTAGGCTTTCTCACTTTGAAAACAAATTTGACCACATCCTTTCAAGAAGTGATATGAAGCTACTTAGATGAAAATCCCAGAAGAAACTTTCTTGCTAAAAGCAAAAAAAAAAAAAAAAAAAAAAAAATTAAATGATCCCCAATGTACACTAAACATTTTCCAACTCCTCTAAAGAATAGAATAGAATAGAATTTGAAAAGGACTTGCAATGAGTAGATAGTCCAGCTCTCTGACTGGTTCAGGCCTAAACTAAAGTTAAAGCATGTTATTAAGGGTCTTTTCCAAATTCCTCTTAGGAAGACTGTTCCAGTGTTTGACCACCCTTTCGGTAACAAAATGACTCTTAACATCCAGTCTGAATCTTCCCTGGTGGGAAGGTGGTCACAAAACAAAAGCATAGTACAAAACACTGTGATAATTTTATACAGCTAATGTAAAATTCTATGTGCAGGAGTATAATGTGTCTCTATCTACCCATGATGTTGTCTAGTTCTTTCATAATCTATCTCCCTGTTGGAGAATATTTATCAGTGACATAAATATCAATCCCTCACGTTCGAGATTTAGAAGAATTGAATGTCTGCCCTAAATGATAAAAGGCTGAGAAAGAGCAAGAAATAGAACTTCTTTCTTATAATTTAAATAATAAGGCTATAACTACTGCATTTGTAGCTAAAATGTAGTTAGCTGAGAGAACAAATTAAAAAAAAAGATTTTGCAAGTTCAGCAATATCCCTAAATGAAGATAAATTTTCTTCATTTTTTTTTTCTGATTCTATCACACATTGTAGAAAATGAGGCTGCATGCATCGCAAGGATAAGATATCAGTAGTGTTTGTAAAAGAATAAGGTTTTTGACCTTAATTCTCAGACTCTTAGAGTGTAGGTTATCTTGCAAAAACAGTACTCTATTTGATCTAATTTTGCTTTCTTGTTGTTTAAAAGTGATATCACTTAATGTATCCACACAAACTCATGTGTTAGAAGCCACTAAAAAGTGTAATTGTCTCACAGTAAATTTACTATCTTGTACTGGCAATATTTTCCCATATATCCACACTTTCTTTTTTCTTTTTTTTTTTTTTTTTTTTTTTTTGGTATCTGCTTTAGGAGCATACAAAGTTACCCATAGCTGTTGTCCAACTGCTCTGCCACATATTTCAAAATGCACCCCTTACTCTCAGTTTCTTAAACTCTGGGTCTTTGTTACAAACAACAAATATCTCATTTTTCTCATGGAGCTCGTACATTGCTTCAGCACCTAAGAGTCAACAGTAAAGTTGGGAAAAAAAGCAAACTTGTTTTCAGTTCTGGATGACCTTGTTTTCTGCTCATTCTGTTTCATGACAGCAAGTGAGGCTGACATCACTTCCACTAAAAGGACTGATAATACTGATTTTCTGTACAAGTAATTGTGGTTGCATAGACAGATAGTGTCTGATTCTGGAAATTAAAAGCTTGAAAGAAAGCTCTGTTTTTTGCTTTTTATGAGTCATTTGCCTAACTAGTCATTTTTCATCTGGATTATCATTATAAGAAATATTCTAAAATATTTTCAAATATTAAAAATACTTTAAAATATTAAAATATATTTTTAATAGTCCTTGTTAATTCTCTTTATGAGTTTGATTACTTCTTCACCTGTAGTTATTTCTTTGTCTAAGAGGAAGATGTGGAGTATATTTGTGGTTTCTGTGCTGCAAAGTAGACTTTTTGGCCTCCTGTGGGTTTCTTTGCTTAGGAAAATAGGTTATATTTTGGTTTTGTATTTTATCATTATTGTTCCTGAGTCCATTCTTATTTTCTAGTGTTGATATTTTTCATCTGCAATTCTGAAGCAGTGGTAGGTGGGTTTATTTTGGGTTAGATAATATAATCAAATAGATCATTGTCTTAAGGAATACTATCATCTCAAAAATTACTTCTGTTTGAAAACATTGTGCTTGCTCTTGTTATTACTTACAAAAAGCAAACCATATTTCTATAAAGAAAGGAGACTGGAGGATAATCTAATTTCCTTCGGTGTGTTTACTGTATGCAGTTTGTAGCACTTTATCCACAGTCAGTTTCAGTTTCTTGTGTAATGTGTGCTAGACTCCCCTGCTTTTCTGTTTCTTTTATATAGGAAGGAGAATGTTTTAGTAGGAAACCATCACTCTAAAAGCACAAAAGGTGAAGGAGAGGTTAACCGAAACATACATTAACCAAAATTAATTTTAATATCCATTTTTTACATTGACTGTATTTTGGTCTGACAGTGTCTTGTTAAGTAAGATAATATTTTCAGAAATTTCAATGTGAATAAGCTGCTCCTTATTTCCTCTCTACATTAACAAATCATGCATTATTTAGGATTTATTTATTTAAATTATTTAATACTTTTTTCTTCATCTGAAGCAATATCAGTTTCACAGAGTCAATGCTTCCTGCATAAAGAAAATGTATGTCTGTGTATGTATATTTGAAAGTGTATTATCTAGCTATGTGCAACTACACATAAACTTCCCTAATGGAAATCTTGATATTGAATTCCTATAGGCAGATGAATTTTAATATTTAATATACAGGTTTGCATTTGCATAATGTTCAGTTGAGCAAAATCAAGGGATACTTACATGCATAAAATTCTGTCATTAAAACCTCTATTACTGCACCTAATTCCAAATAATTTTAATTAAAAAACCATGATTGTGTCATAGTAACCAAAGAAATTATCTACTTCCTTCTCTCTTTTCGACTAAAAAAGTTCTTGATTTTTCTACTTACTTACTGTTAGAATCCAAAATTTTTTTTTTCTTTTGTATAGAGAGGAAGTAGCCTTTTTACATAAATTCTATGCCATCATAACCATCTATAACTTCATGTACCCTTCTAGTGATCTTCAGCATTAGCAAGTATTCAATGTATTAGGGAGAGTCCTTCTGTAAGTTAGAAAGAAAAATCAAAGTACAATCACATGAAATAGAATTAAGGGAAAGCACTTTAGAAAATAGGCAAGAGGCCCCACAAAGGTCTTTAAATGATAGACAGAAAACAGTATATCCTAAACTGAAAGAGATCAAGAGCTTATTTGACTAGAAACGAGAAGCAATGTAAGTTAAGATCTACTGTGAATTGAAACACAGTAGCTCGTCAGAAGGGCAGGGAACGGAAGCTGGGAAGGATTTATCCCGAATTAGACCAAATCTAGCTCATTTGAGCCAACTGATAAAATCTGAACATGACTGGCCTATGATTACATATAGGTTGCTTTTAAATTAATTTCTGGTTTTATGTAGGAATTGAAGACAGCATTGTTCAGACATAATATAAAACATCTGAAATCCATGCACTTCAGCTGGAAAGATATTTCACAATAAAAAGGTGCTGGAAAAATATACATAGAAAATTAAATTAAATGAAAGTATCTATGTTTGTTTCTATTATGTTGTATGGTTTTTTTGCTTACATGACAGTCACGTAAGTAAAAAAAGCTTTGACCATCAACTATTTACAGTCATCTCTTCCTGTATTATTCACATACAGAAGCAAATTTGCATTTCTGGGCAACACTCTAAAAGAAAGTTGTATTGTCTTGCTTAGTTACAAACTAAGTTGTTGGGGTTTTTTTTCCGAATAATTCTCTCTTTCATAACAGCGATGCATAAAAGTAATGGAATATCTTTTTAATATCTCATCCATTTACAAGCACTGAAAAGTTGTCATGGAATAGCATGTCATTGTTTTATCTGTTTTACGCTTAATCATGCTGATCAAAAATTACAGTTCACTGCTGTAATTACACCAGAATACATTCTCTAGGGGCCTTTCATAGTTTTGAATTTAGTTACAAACACCCATCGATTTTTCACTCAGTTCTTGTGGAACTGTAAGGGTGCCGTAAGGGTAGGAGAGTCTGCTGAGTAGTTCAGAAGTTACGTGATTTCTGTATGATTTACAGCCGAAACAGAAACCATTTTGAAGAAGGTTACCTAACTGCACATATGCTCAAATGCCTGGTCAAAGTGCCAAATACCAAATACCAGTCAAAGACTGCAAATACCACTTCAGCTCTTTCTTATGTATGTGGGTTTTACTGCTCACACTTTTATTATACAGCTAATGTGAATAGAGATGTCAAAACGCCTTTAGTCATCAGAAATTTTGTTCATAGATTTTCCTGAAAAAGTCATTCACTTACTCCTGCTATAAATCAACCTTGCGTCTAAGAAACATTTCTGTTTGTTTGAACATCTTAACTACCTAGTCATAGTGAATGATCACAGCAGCTTCTCAGAAGCCAAGGCATGTTTTCCCGCTGCATGTTTGGTGCACCCATACAGCATCTTGTATCGCCTTTTGTTGAACAGAAGCCAGAACGTAAGCAGAAATGGAGCTTTCAGTGCTTTCTAAGATGTAAAGGGAAGATAAAAATATTTGAAAGTAAGATGCTTTATTTCCTAAGAATGCTGCTATATATAGAAAGGTACTATCAGCAACAAGCAAACAAGGAAATACAGACATGCATCCTGAATCCCACAGTTCTCCAGACAACAAATGCCACATTAAAAGACTAGATTTCTCTCTTCGTTTTTGTTTTTCTGTTTTTTGTTTTTCTTTTAATTAAGTTCTCCACACCTTCTTTTCTTTCTTTTTTTTTTTATTTTCTTTTTTCCAAATTGCAGTAACAGTAAATTATCTTAATGTTGTACAACAGTTGTTCAGATGGTAAGCAGTATTAGTTCTGTTTGTTATTTAGCCTAGAGTAAAGCAAATCCATGATTTATGGATGCCTGAACTGCTGTAGTGATATTTGTTCAGGTCTGAAGGGAAAGATACCTGCTCTTAAACTAATTGAAACTAGTCAAACAAGTATGCAGGCTCTTAGGTTCTCTTTTTTTTTGGATAGCATGAATGCAGAACTCAGTGTCCTGGTAACTGAACAACATTTGCACCAAAGCCATATAAAGCTCATCTTAGTATGGAACCAGAAACCAAGGATGCACCATTGTCAGGGCCATACTTTGTTAAAAGCCACAGTGTCTCAGTGTAATGGAGATACCAATTCCTATGCACTGTTTTAAGAAGAAATAATTTTTATCCCTTCATCATGTGGGCCTGATTTGTCCCTTGGTCTTATAGTCTACCCTTTCTAGAACAAAATTACAGCCCCATAAAACAGTACATTGGTATTCTAACTACTTAATTAGAATTCAGTGTGAAATACTGTAGGCTGTCATCAAGAATTGATTGTTTTGTTTAATTGCTGATTATAAAATAATAATACACATCCATTGCTAAAGCTTTTATAAGCTAAATGTTGTAAAGATATGTGCAAATAATATACATTGTATAATTATTAAGCATACTTATGGGCTTCTTTAATTTCATAAATTTTGCTAAATGTTTGGGGTTTTTTTTCTGACTATATCACAGACTACTTCAGCTCTATTAAGATAACTTGTTTCTGCAATATTTGAGGTAGTCTCACTCTTCATCCTCCTTGAAAAATACCATGCTGCAATTTTTATACTCCATTATTCTCTTGCATAGTGTAAGACTTCTTTGATTAAGGCTGGATGAATCTCACAATGTCAAGATTTAAGTTGATTGAGATTGAATAATGTCTCAAAATGTTAATGGTTACTTGCTCTTTAACTAAGAGTGAATTTAGTGACCTAGTAAATTTAGGTCTTAGTGAATTTACTCCTAGTTAGAGAAAATATTATAATTATTTCTTTCTTTGTTAATTAAGGAAATACAGAGATTGAGAGGAGATTGAAGCAAGAATTATGCCAGAAATTTGACTTGAGTTTTCACAGAGATTAGGTCTGCATCTTATTCACTCTGCATTTCTCTCCTCCTATTTGATAAATGCTATAATTTAAAATTAAATATCACATAGTGCCCCCCCC
>VZRU01017557.1:364244-431255 GCA_013398155.1 Pedionomus torquatus | reverse complement strand
CCCCCCAATTTCTACAATTTAGAAATTTTAGTATACCTAAAGTAGCAGTTAATCTGAAAGGTTGCCAATACTTGATTGCCTTTTCAGTAAACTCTGAATTTCTGTTAGTTTAAATTTGGTTATACAGGGTTCTACCAGTAATCTCACTGAATTTTAGGCTGTGTCTCAAATTCATGAAGCCTATTATTTAATACAGATATGGCAGCTGCTGTTTTGGCTGGCATAACAGGAGCTTAACCAATGTCAGATCCAAAACCATAAACTATTACAGTTCCAGCAAAATGCTGTTATCAGAAGCTATAAGAAGTTATATCCCCTCTGTAATGGCTCCAGAGGGTACTTGCAATGTAGTCTCACCAATGGATTGCTTATTTCCATTGCCCAAAAACAAGCTCAAAAAAAATTGGAAAATAGATCTGCAACAACTATTACAGGAGCTTAGATGCCTAGTGCACATGGGGGAACTTCCATGTAGCCACATAAATTTATGAGCTTAAATTCAATGTTGAATTTGACCCTGATTTTGCAACTGTAAATTCTGCAGAGCAGAAGAGTGCTATGGTTTTTATAGAGCATTCAGTGACCCCTGTAGAGCTCTCTGAAGCCATGAGGTATTTCCTTCCCCAGTTGGTAACCTGAGAAGAGACTTCTTTTATTCAAACTGATATTTTCTCTTATATCTCTGCAGGAGTTTTCAGATACAGCTCAATGAAATTCTGCTATCAGGAGGTAATCTACTGCAACTGAGACTAGATAGATTTAGTAGTTGTACATGGAAGGTGAGAGATTAATTGCAGAGAAAAGAAAAATATCCTTTTCAGAAATCAAAACAAAATCCTAAGAAGAAAGAAAAAAAAATAAAAATGTGAAGTGTGTGTTTACAGATCTTAACAATATCTTTTCCTTCTTTTTTTTTTTTTTTTTTCTTTTTTCTCTAGAGTTAAATACAGAGTGATAGCCATTTCTTCTCATTGTTGATGATAAAATACTTTATTATACTCAGAGGTAAAGGACATGGAAAGCACAAAGATAGGGACTTTTGGTTATTGTTTATTCATTTGGATAGTTGTTTTTATTTGAATTATCCCCCAAATAAACCTGAAATGTTTGATTTAGTGAAACATGAGAGTAACTTATCCTTATACCTTTATGGAAACAAAGCTTAAGATATTGTGCTGTATCTCCTTGGCTAAGAAAAGAGTGTCTTAATTATTTTCACTGGGTCAAAGAATGCTTTTACCATTTCAAGAATGTGATTTTGCATAAAAGTAAGACCTACCAACTAACATAGTCAATATTTGCTGCCTGCCCCCTCCCATTCTCACACCTCAAAAACATTTTAACTCAATGGTTAATTGAAGCCTAATTCCAGAGGGACATAAAGATTTTAATGTTCCGTCACTAATTGTATGTTGGCTGGGGCTCTCTGGCTGTGTTCCTGCTTATCTGTTGAGAGGTACCATCAGCTGTGGTCCCTTGAACATCCATGCCAGTGTATAGATTTTCTTTGTCTGGAATAAGGGATTAGTACAGAAGCTTCTGGGACTTCTCTTTATACTTTTTTTATTTATTTATTTTGCACTCCTTCTGTTTGTTAAATTACCTCATAGTGTTAAGCTTAAGATATAGAATAAAATCTGTCTATGAAAGATGTGGCTACAAAGATACAAGTACACTGTATGAACATTAAGGACCTTAGTATAACTTTGAAATCCATAAACATGAACATGACAAATTAAATTCAGCAAATAGATTGTGGTATAAAACTGTTAGCATTTTATTATTAGTGAGTACTAATGAGTAAAGAACTGCAGCTCAACTTTAACAGCTGAAGTAGAGCTGGCAGGAGATAAACAGTTTGAATAGATTTTTGCCTGTACTTTGAAAATGTTTGATATGAAAATTGCTGGGAAAGGCAGTAAAAATATGATCACTTTAAGTCATTTGTGAGTTCTAAAACCAGTAGTGGGATACATGTCCTATAGGCAATACCATTTGTAAATGACTTCTGTGGGAACTATTCATAAATAAAATGAGTAGAGTTCAGAGAAAAAATGATAAAACTGACATTTTTTCTCACTGAAGTTGCCAGTTGGAAGGAAGGATTCCCTAGTGGGCCATCTCTAATAATGAGAATATAGAGGTAACTGTTAATGAGGATAAATGTATTGGGAGCTTTTTGGAGGTTTTAAGTGCCAATAGATAATCTGCAGTTCTCCTTAACTGCAGGGAAAAAGGGATCCAGATCGATGGGGAAAAAAGACTTGAAAATATGGCACTATATTCCTTGATTTAAGTTCTCAGGTGACCATGCTGGAAAAAAGAGAATTGGCACAATAGATATTAAAAAATACAACCTCAAGGGGGCAGGTATTTGTCCTTTACAATAATGAGAAAGTATGAGCAAGAAATTTTCAACAATAAAATTAAATATAGAGCTTTTGAAAAATCAAATAAGTCTTTAGAGTTTATGATAGTGACCCTATTTCTTTTATAATAACGTTTGGAAACTACTCTGTGCTTAAATCTGATAAATGACTCTTTGTATGTTACAAAATTTGAGTGTCCACATGCAGAAGCCCAAAGGGACAATAGCAGTGGAAATGATACAGGTTTTATAGAGTGTGCTAACCTCAGGCACAAGACAAAGTAAGGATTTAAATCCTTCTATGATAAAGCTTTGAAAAGATGAGAGTTTCTTTCTCATTTGTCACACATTAGAGAAAGTTAGAACTTGGAAGAATTAAACAAGCGTGGAGTAAAAAGCTGAGTAATATCAAAACCATCTGGGTTTCAAAAACAGCTTTGAGGGGTTTTTGCTAGTCAAAAACCAGCAGACAGAAGAAATTGTGAAAAGTTTAAAGGAAGTAATAAATACAAGTCTGGGTTTGGAGAACCTTGTTTTCATAGAGACAGAATATAATTGTTAAAAGGACTGTGACATAATTTTCAAAATCTGACTCTTCATTTTCAAAACTATTGCTCCATCTCTATTGATTTCTTCTGTTTGGAAATGTTCTTCCACTTGAAGAAAGTGAAGTGAATTTCAATTGTGTTAATTATATATATGAATGTGAGCATATGTGCACATACATAGCTATATTAACATATTAATATGTTACACTATATTATAGGCATTTAGAACTTGCAAGTAACAGACCTAAGTATTAGCTCTCATATTCTTTTATTAATTTTTTCATTCAAATATACACTTATGAGACTCTGAGTCTTGATCAACCTTGCAAAGCACAGTTTGATTTATTTTTTTTTCTGTAGTATATCAGGGTTGGGGATTATTTGTATTCCACTGTAAATTCCATAAAATCAGGGAAAGGTCATCTTTCCTGCTACCAAAATAAAACTATTCCCAGTTCCACATTCAGTAGGACATAAGGTACACCAAAATGCCAGGCTGATTTTAATACCACTGCTTCTGTTCCACCCACCTATCTGGAGTAAAAAATAGAAAGGGGAAAAGAAAAATAAACAAACAAACAAACAAATAAATAAATAAATAAAAAGTAAAAAGAAAGGCAGACAAAAAGAAAGAAAAAGGAAACGAGGATATAGGAGAAAAGAAAAAGGAAAAAGAAAGATGAAAAATGAAAATAATAGAAAGAACCCACAAACAGAAATAAAATCTCTGAGACATAATTAGAAAAAATTGTTCTCAACCACCTTGAATTGCTGCTACCTCGAAATGGAAAGCCAGGGTTTTTGTTGAGATGAAGTTAACTTTTTTAAAATCTTTGTTTCTGTAGCAACATTTGTTGATCTCAATATTAATTCCTGAAAATTATGCTTTGTATAAAAATTCAGTATCTCCATATTTTGTTTATGTAAATATTTTCAAGTGGTTAAAAATACTACTACTACTACTATTGTGACAATGGAAAATATTAATAATATTTTATTGATTGACTAAAAAAGGCTATATAAGAAGTTTATTGCTTGCTCTCTGACACATTATTCTTATGGTGGACAAATCAGTAACAACTTTTTTTAGGTACTTACAGATATTAATCAGTTATAAAGGCTTTCCTATATTCCTGAATTTGTTCAGATGTAAGTAATTACAGTTCTATATTAAACTTGGGACATTACATGCTGTGCCACCTAACTCACTTTTCAGATTGTGATCAGGTCACACACACAGGTGACAAATAAAGGATTATTGTCCTTGAAATGAGAAAATCTTAGGGAATACCTATCTTTCTGTTCCTAGACACTCATGCATCATTTTGGACCACTGAAGCTAAAAATAGTCTTGAAGAATGTTAGGAAGCGAAAGGACTTAAAAATAAAGGGAAACACATTTAGAAAGTCTCTAATGCATTGTGACAGCATGTACTTTGTTAAAACCTGTGGCATATGATAGATAACATTATAGGCTAAGATACTGGCATTTATGAATTTAGGTCTTCCCACTTTGCAGCTGCAGGAGACCAGAAATGTTGATGACCTCAGGCCAGTTACCCTAAAAGGTGGTTCCAGCCAAATTTACCTCCCTCACGGGCCCTACAGTTTCCTGCCAAAGGTCTGACCACAGCACAGCCTTGTGTCCCTTTTTGAAATCTAATGCTGTTCTCCAGCTGCAACAGGAGGAAGCAGCCATGGCAGTCAGACAAAATTCCAGGGCATGGCACAGTCAGAGTGCGCAGTCCAGCTGCCATCAGTGCTGCAGTATTTCTGGGCACAGTAGGTCTGTGTAACAGTACCACACTTGCTGCAATGCTGACAGTAAGATGTTTACAGGATGACATGAAGCAATATCTTAATACTGATATTGTCATGATTATTTCTTCCAAAGAATGAAGCTAGAGAAAAGCATACCTTTAAGAATCTCTTGCCAGAGTCTGGAATTAGCTGCTGTGTGGTGTCCATGCATCTGTGATCATACAGTTGTCTGCTGGATTAGACTCAGATGATACGCAGTTCAGCTAAATTCTATTTTTGTTTTCAGTTTGTGACATCACTTGGAAACTGCTATCACAGGTCACAGATTTCAGAAAACAGAAAGCTGGCACTAACATTCTTCTTTTTTACTGAAAATCAAACCAAGTGTTTGCTTTTTTTCAAGTCAAAAACTGCTAACAGCTTTTCTTCAATTGCTGTGTTATCTGTTTCCATATTTACAGCCTTGTATGGTCTGCTGAACAATGGAATGTGCTGCAACAAATCTTAGCTGTAAACATGTCTTTTTCTCAGACCTGGTTGAGACATTTTAGTTCCTGGGAAAATTTTATATTTCTTTCTCTTCTCTCTTCCTCCTTCTTCATGTAAATATTACAAAAAATAAATATAAATGAAAAGGGAACTGAAGTATCCTCTTATACCTCATTATATTGTTAGCAGTGACAAACTTCTATTTTTTTAGAACATTTAACATGTCTCTTTTTAGCACCATGCCTAGATTTTCTGAAATGGGTTGGCTTCCTTCACTTTCATGACAACTTGGGAGTTCTATATCCTGTTATACCTGTTTAACTATCTTATTTTCTGAGTGTTTGTTAAATTAGTACTCTTTTTTATTTCTAGAAATGCTACATTAATAACATTAACACAAGTAATAATAAGGTACCTTACTGTTGCATGTAGCTTATTACAATGTCTGATATCAAAACAAGAACTAGTGACTTTTCTGCTCAACAGGAACAGAATGAAACTAAGATTTGTCAGACGGCTGAGTAATTCTTGTTTTATCTACCATACAGCACATCTTCTTCTAGTGAGTGTTCACTGCATTGGCAAAAGGAACCAAGCATCTATCCTCAGACACTGAACAGTGTCAGTAGTTACACAGCAAAAAATTATCTGGTGGTGAACATTTCTGGCAAAAAAGGGTAATAGTATCTATGGTGAAACAGTATAACCAAGTGTGTAAAACAGAGAAAGGCTTATCTGTCATGTCTTCATCTTGACATCTTGTGTCAAGTTAAAACCGAGAGAATGACTTGCATTGACAAGTGAGTAATGACAATGTACTGCAATCCTGGTGTCAGGGAAAAAAAGCAAAAGGCATGGACAGGAAGCTGAAAGCTTTGAACATTCTCTTGGAAGTCCTAGGCTTTTTCTCTTACACTGCCATAACTACATTCCAAACTAGACTGCTGATCACACTCTGAGACTTAAATGCCACTTGTAGGTAAAATTTATCTGGGAATTATTTAACTGGAAAAAAAGTAAATCTAAAATATAAATAAAATCACTGTGACTCATCCCTGGCTAATTGTTTTGTAATTATCAAACAGATGACAAATTCTGTAAGCTAACTGTAAATGATAGGGAACACTGAATTCAGAATTCTCTTTTCTGCTTATCCCACTCTGAGCTTGAAGTCACCAATTTTATCTCTGTATCTTTATATGAAACGATTTCAAATTTTTCCCCTATTTTATGTAGACAATATTGAAGATAGTAATTTTAAATCACCAGCAAAACCCCAAAACTGTATACATAAAATCTTTGAGTAGACAGATGCAAGCCTGTAGACAAAGTTCTTCTCTTACCTGGAATATGTGCAAATCATCCATGAAAACTGGTCATTTTTCACTGTTGTGTTCTGTTTTTTTGCTACTATGTGATAATTTAAAGTGTAAACAATTGCATTAGTATTTCCCTGTATGTATAGGAAATTGTAAACTGTTTTAAAATGAAAATGTTTGGATTATATTGCTTCAAATTTTCAGCTAATTTCAGATGAAGAACTATATTTGAAAGCCCTTAGATTTTTTGTCATGTTATTTGTCCCCCTGATTTTGGAAACAAAAAAAAATCCTTTCCATTTCTATAAAGTAAATTTCTAGACAAACATTAAAGTATAGCTTGAAACTTAAAAAAAAAAAAAAAGTCTGCTCTTTCATTGTATTTTCTTTCTTTTCTTTTTTTTTTTTTTTAGTGTGAAATATAGAGAGCTATGACTATGATGTGTATTTAATTTGGGTGTGTAATTCCACTTGAAAGAGTGTGTATGAGGAATGTTCAAGCCATGTAGATGGCACAGTTTAAATGCCATCAGTATTCAGCATGAAACTTCAGGTGTTTCATCTGGTGTCCAGTCTCATACTGCTCCAGAAATGTTTTCATATTTTTACATTCTGTTCTGGTAACATGCTACTCTCTAATTTTTCAAGATGGGTTACTGATTAAAAAGACGGAATATTGACATATAAATGCTTTTATCAAAATTATTTCTTGTAGGCATTTTTAAATAAGAAAATTACATAACATGTAAAATATTTTAATGAAGTACTTTTAATTGTAGAAGGAACTGTAACTCTTTCCCCTTCATTAAAAGACTTTTAATGTATTTTAGAGTGGGCTATTACTCCACATCTTGAGAATACTTACTATGCTAAATAAATGACTTTGTTTCTACCATGCAATTGCCATTCTCTTAACCATGGAATGAAAAAAAGTCTGTGAGATCTCAGCCTTAAAACTTTTCATAGTTATCTATTTTGACACTTTTTTTATATTTCTATTCATTTATATTTACATTGATTTTTAACCTATTTATAATGGTTATAAAGTTCAAGACTTTTATACCTGTATTCAAATTTAATGGAATCAAAATATTGTTTTACCATCCTCAAGTATTTTTTTTTCTTTTATTTTTCTAATATTTCTGTATTTTGTATATTTAATCATGCTGGACCATCTAAGGTCTATTATGCTCCTTAAAAACCTCTGAATAAGATAACTGAAGTGTTACGAATAACAGCTCTGTAATTTCAATATGTGCTGCACTTCTCATCTTAGGAGTTTTATTACAAAGGTCAGTACTGAATGAATAACTTGTAGAAATAAGGTGTTTAATAAAAGTGCACACAACTGCGGCACATCGGTCAAGTCTAAGACTATGGAAAATCTAAGAGACAAAAGGGATAGTTTGAAGGACAGGCAAGGGAGATGCTTTAATACAATCTTAGAGTTTGTTTTGTTAATCTGGTATCATCCTTTTTTATCTAACATCAGAGTTTAGCCCATGATAATATGCAAAGTCTTCTATCATGATAAATCTAAATATTACATAAAATTACATATGAAAAAAAAAATCAGATGCTACCCTATGCAAAGACTGCAAATTGGTAGATTGTCAAAGAAAAAAGATAAGTATTTTCTGAATTTTGGATTTAGAGAAAGCTGACATTTCTGTTTGCCTGTTAAAAGCCCCAAGAGATTGTGTCTTGTTTTGATGCTTTGTGGGTGATCCAGGCACAGAGAAGGAAAGCAAAATATTTAGTTGTGTCTGTACCTAATTACTTATGGACACTACCTTTTGATATTTTTGCATACTATGACTGAGGTATGAAAGACAGCATTAAGATTTTGAAATGCCATAAGTAAGTAATATGTGTTCCACACTGAAATAAAGTTTATTATTTCTAAAGAGAATTAAAAAAACCAAACACATAGAAAGAAAGATTCTATGAAATGACATTAGTGTCTTCCTGAAAAGAGATCTGGACATAAATGTAAAAAGATTCGACACCATTTATGCTTATCAAGTAAAATTGTAGTAACATTGACAGGATATTAAATCACATTTAATTCTTGGTATATGTGTGTCGACATGTCTATATATATACATATATGAAACTAGACAATAATTGTCTAGTGAGGTCAATCAAAAAAAATGCAGTCACTGTATTGAAAAATAACCAGGTACACTTTGTTATATCACTTTTGAATAATACTTCAGTGTTATTCTGAAGTATTAGCATGAACAACTTCAACAAGAATATTTGGTAAGAGTATAATTCATAGGGAAATTCCAAATGCTTATAAACTTTTCAAGGAGCAAAAATCTCCAGAATACCTACTATTTTATTCTATTTACATGGTGCATATCTAGAAAATATATATGGATGTGTTTATATCAGAGATAGCTTGTAAATTTGGTAAGACAAAGAATTCTGCACATAATTTGCAACAGAATCCCTTAAATTACAGGCACTTCATACAGTACATAGACAGATCATTATATTTTCCAGAATTCTGGTATAGTATCAAGACATCATTCTTGATCATAACATTGTCTGTTACTTGAGTGGGATACTAGATGTTCACACTGCACTTGGGATTGATGATGACAGTCATGAGACAGATATATTTGATTTTTATTATTTATTAAACTTGAAGACTTAGCTTGAACATCCTATCCAGTTCTTATAACCTTCTTTTAAGTATAGATAAGTACATAGATAAGCATATGGATACTGAACCCCTTGTATCTATGACAACCATGTGAAATTATAAACATTAAAGTGCAATATGCTACATGAGAGAAAGAAGGATGTTGAGTACTCAGAGTTTGAAAATAAGGACTATATTTGTTGGTATGTTCGTTTAGCATTAGGCAGAGGTCAAACCAGAAATTTTTTAGCCTTTGATGCACTTAGTGAATTTTTGTTCTTATTAATCAGAAATAAGTGAATAATTCATTGGGGACTTTTATGGTCTTTGAGCAATGTCATGACAAAAAGCACTCACTCTCAGAGGATCAGGTAGAACGCTTGACAGAACAGAGTTAATCTCTAACTGAAAGAACCTTATTTCAATCATCTCTTTCATTAATATTTTGTAATTATGCACCTAAAAATTATAATCTGTTAAAAAAAATATTCAATTCCTTTGCAAATATGATATATAACTCATCAGGAACTTGTTAATTTGTGTTAAATCAAAATGTATAAAATAAGTAGGGCACCTTGATGTGTTTGTATCAATCTCACAGAAATCTCTTAAATATCCATCTGGTAGACAGATGAGAAAAACTGGAATTATTCCAACTCTAGCAACGTAGAAACTCTTATAAAAAATATGGCCTCAGAAAAAGTTATAAAAACTTTTAAAAATCCATTTCTGAAAAGTCTTCAAAAAATTATAGTGCTGTTCATTATCAAGAAAGATCCTTGTGAATTCCTAGCTGTTTGTGTTCAAGAAACAAAGACCAGAAAAAAGGTGAGGGTATACAAAAAGTCACTGTTTATGTGTAAAATATATTACCTCAAGAATATCAAAAAGATGTATAATGAAACCTAAGCTATTTAATAAACTCCTAAGGGATCCAGAATCAGTTGTGAATGATGACATCTAAATATTTTCTAATGAAAAAAACTTACTTAGAACAATACAATTTTTAACGTACTTTTATAAAAAAGCTCTGCAAAAATATAAATGTTATTAAAGTCTATCTCATTACAATGATCAATAAAATGTCACCTAAAAATCAACACCAGCAAATTAAACGAAACACACATGAAAAAAAAAAATTGGCTATATACATAGACTGATGGGATAAACCCAATGTTTAGGCCCAGGAAATATTCTTTGGAGGTATTCTCTCTGACTCTGTGAAAAAAGTACTCCTGAGAACTAAACAACAATCATAAAGAATGTTTGGCATTATTATCAAGGAACTCAAAACCAAATTGCCACAATATCACTTACAAGTCTATACTGTGCTTACACTTGAAAGCTATACATGATGCTGCTCACCTCCTATTAAAGATGGCACAACAGAATGAGCAGGATACAGAGAAGGCCAAAACAAATTATTAGAAGCATAGTATAGCTTCCACAAAAGAAGTTTCCTTTAGCCTGAAAACAATGATCTAGGAGGATTTTTGAAAAGTACATAAAATCATGACACTCAGTAAATGTGGATAAGGAATGATTACTTTCTGTTTCTCATAACAGAAAAGATAGGATAGAAGATATAATTTTATCACTGTTTTTAAAAATAAGACTTTTTTTTTTCATGCAGTTTATAATTAAATTATAGATCTGTCTGCTGAAAGAAATTGTGAAGTACAAATAAAATAAAAAAAAAAGGTGATTAAATAACTTTACAGAGAATAGATCCCTTGACATTAAATACACTTGTCCAGACTAAACCTATTACTGGCAAAGCTCCTAAGAGGTAGGTTGAGGAAAGAGTGGTCTCTCTAGAGTTTCTCTCAGCTTTGTATTTTTCTCCCTAAGGTTCTTATTATGAGCCTTTATGGAAGATAATGTGATACACTAAATGGTTTGTATCCGTATGCCAGTTCCTACAATCTTAACCTTCAAAATTTTTTTTCTGGATTGATAAAAATTATCTTGGGGGTAATTATAAATCTTCTTCAAACACTATTTAACTATTTTTGTTATCTCAACGTGAATGTTAATATTTTTTACCAAGGAATATTAATAAATTGCAATGTTATGCATGGTTTCAGACAATTACGTTTAGTAAAAAATTAGAAATCCAGTTAGAAAGGCATGATTAAGTGTCCACCATTCCTTCAGTTTTTTTCTTATACCTGGGCAACAACAATGTCAGATCTCAGTAAAAGTTATTTGGACTGACTGATAAAAACTATTTTTAAGAGCTGCCAGAACAAAGCTTTATTCATATTACAAGAAATATAGTCCTACAGAGATTGTTCAATAGGAGTCTAGACTCTTAATTCTCCAACATTTCCACCAATTTTATGAGAACTCTTCATAAAATAAGGTACCATTTTCAGGTGGTGGTGAATTGGCACACGCACATTTATTTCAATAAAGTTACATTATTTTGTATTGGTTAATGAATGAGTGCCATTGTCCTTAATTTACCAAATTAAATTTCAGTCTATTAATTGAGTCAGGAAGAGTTGCCATTCAGTGTGGTACTTTTTGTATCATAGATAGAATTTCTGTAAATCCTAAACTGAATAGAATAAATTAGTAACGTAATTACTCTGTTATCACAATAGTGAGTATAAAGAACTGGACTTTTATTTTTTTAATTCCTCTCCCATTACAAAGATAAGATGATCTTATCATGAAGGTAACAAAGATCAATAAGCTTTCTATAACAGCTTTGCAGAATTTGTGGCAAATTACAGGAAATAATCTAAATTTAGATATGAACACACTACCACACACAGAAAAGCATAATATTAATGTCCTTTTCATGATCCATCTCTAGACATGATAAATAGTGGTTAAAAGCAAGGATTAGCTATGAACATACTGAAGAAGCGTCATTACTATCTTACATTTTTTCACACAGAGGAAAAATTTTTTTCTGTGCTCTGCCTTGCTACCTTTATTCTTTCTAACAGGCATGTATCCTAAAGGCCCCCAGATACACATTTATTCATGATAATTTTTATCTGTGTTTTTTCATCTCTGTCACTTTTTAAATTTCAGTATGTCCTACTCCAAGTGTACACTGATGACATTCAAATACCAAAAGTAAGAAGGTTCATTCAAAAATGAACATCATCTGCTGAAAAACATTTGTAGATCACAGTAACTTGGAGAGTGATAAATATTAAAACATTTAGAATTAAAAGGGAAGCTAAAAAAAAATAAATATTAACATGAAATATTGCTGTATTGTAGAATAACCCTTGTAGGTTTGTTTGGTTTGGTTGGTTGGTTGGGTTTTCTTATTGCTATTTTACCACTTACAGAGTAATTACATTAATTTTATACTGAGGGGAGAGAGAGACAGAGGCAGTGGGCATATCATAAGAGATCAGGTGTCTCAAATTTGCTTTCTGTAAAATAACAATTACAGTTGAAGCAATAGTCTTTCTTTGATAAAACAGAACAGTTCCAATGAATATGAAGGAGAGACACTGACTGAATCAGTTTTTTTCTGTATAACATTATGGTTCCTAGACTAGTGCAACATAGTCATTGGTCTTTAATTTCAGATTCACCAAGAAATATCTCCTTAAATCCTACCCTGACTGTAAACAGTAGTGAAAACCAATGGTAAAATAAAAATAACTTACTTCAATAAAGCATAACCTAGAGATAGACCAGAAAATGGGTGATGAAGCCACAGTATTTTGGGAAAAAAAAATAAAAAATAGGGAAAGACCAAAAGTAGAAAGCTTTTTTTGCATTAAAAAAAAATAAAAAAGCAAAAAAATTACCCAAAACAAAACCCCAGAAAAAAGAACAGTCAAGTTAAAGTCAGAGTCCTAAATTAAGATGTTAGAATGACACTGGTGATGAAATGAACAGAGAGCAGAAAAACAGAGGTGAGACATTTAGGGACATTCTGCTCTTTTTCTTCTTTAGCAGAAGAACCAAGCTGGCAAACTGATGGCTGTTCATAAATATCTGCAATACAGTTGGCCTCAGCACTGAGTATGACAGCTTTCAATAAAACATTCATTGTGATGCTTTGAGGTCTTCAGAGGCACATAAAATAGTTCCCAAACTGCACATTACACGCAGTTTTCCATTATACACTGCACAAAATGTCCTTGACATTCAAGAGTTTGCCATACATATTTTAACATGCATCACTCCAGGGTGTATTTGAAAATACCCTCCACTTGCCTTTAATAATAATGACTTGTCAAGTGGAATCCAGATCTTCGTTAATCTAACTTAATATGGACTTGATGGTTTTTATTAACTGTCAAATGGAGCCCAATAGCCGTCAGAAATATTTTTCCCTTCTGTCACGCATTTGTTCCCAGTGTGTTTCATTTCTGACCACTAATGTAAAAGGTTAATAAACTGCAGTATTAGATGTCATTAATATTCAATATGCATGGCAAGTGAATAATTTTGCAGATTTTTTAAATTTTATTTTAAAGATGTTGGGACATTAATGTAGCTTTTCTGCAGCCTTATGTAAGTGTGCCATGCTGTGTGCATTGGCTAATTTGTGTGAAGAGTTTGTGAAGCATCTCTGACACATTAGACTCTGCACCTTTGCAAAAATTCACATCACTGTTTCTGAAACCTGAAGGGTTCATTTTATTTCCAGTCCTTTCTCCTTTTCTCCCTATTTTCTTCCTATCACAAGGTATGATACATCTAATTTTCTTTCATACACATTTTATCCTATGTCAAGCATAAAATTATGCTAGATAACAAAAGGGTCTGATATTCAAATATCTGTTTGGGTGACTGTCATTATGAGGCTGGTTATCAATGATTGTTTTTCTCCGTATTGTTATGCCTCTTAAACAAAGAAACCAAGTCAACACTTTCTATGTCTATAAAATTCCTGAGTACCAGACAAACTTATTAAAAATTCACAGACTTAGAAGTACAGAGATACTGGTGATGGAACTATCTTGGATTTGTGTGACAAAGGCACAAAAATATTCTCATGAAAGCTGTTCTGGCTTTATGTTACTGACACTGGCAAATGAATCTGACAAAAACAGTCTTAGAATGAGATATGAACTAGAATAGGGTGAACTAGAGATTATTAACCTGTTCTTCAAACATATATAGTGTAACTGATTTCTTTCTATTTTTCCTTTAACTCTTGAGTTTATGGAGTCTAAAATATCTTCACTAACCAGGATGAAACGGATGTTTCAACATATTTCACTATTACTTGTGTGTCTGTTTTATAAATATACTTTATATATTTATATACATACTTTATATACCTTTCTTACAAATCACATTTAAATATTAACTCAAACAAAAAGATTTTTGTTTATCTTTTAAAATAAACCACTTTGCTTGAAGTTGTTAAACTGATACAAAATTTTCTATCATTCTAATCAGTAATATAATGTATTTCTTATATACTTGAATATTTCAGACATGAGCCTTAGTGTCTGTCAGAACTACATAACATCTCTTTTAACACTAGCCACCACTGGGGAAAATAATTTTCCAGTTACTTCGTGTTGAAACTCCACTATTAGCCAGTCTTAATGCCTTTTGTATAGTAAGAATATGGTTCTACTTACTTATATCATTCTAATTTCAGATATGTGAAAATCAGGGGTACAAATACTAATTTAATCATAGAATTGTTTAGGATGGTAGGATGATCTTTGATATCATCTAGTTCAAACATCAACCTAACTCTGATTAAAAAAAAAAAAAAAAACAAAAAATGACCCATCACTAAACCACATCACTAAGCAATATGTCAACCTGTCTTTTAAATATCTCCAGGGATGGTGCCTCAATCACTTCCCTGGGCAGCCCATTCCAATGCTTAATAACCCTTTTTGTGTAAAAATTGTCCTGATATCCAATCAGAGATTGACTTAGAAAGGTGCATTTGGTGTATTCTTCCTTGCCTAGAAGCAATTATCAACATTACTGTGTTGCCCATGTGAGACTCAGACAGGTGAGGTGTTCCAATGCCTTTCACTGGACTGTACATATTAATGAAATTTTAAAAGATAAATGCAGCCATTTCTCAATAAAGTAGAAAAGAGGCCTATTGATTTTGGTGTGTCATTCTTTGTTGCTACTGAGTATTAAAGCTGTTTAAATGAAAAAACTATTGACTTTTCTGCTCTTTTTAATTTCACTTAAGATGATGAGAAATTAATAACGACTAGGTAATTAAGGACTGTAAAGCTTTAGACCATTTCTGAGTTATGCAGGAATTTGTTGGTTCTTTTGAAAGTTTTTTAGAAGACAGAATAAAATAATCAACATGCTTTCGCTTTTCTGAAAGGACGTTTGATCATTTAAAAGTCTGGTGTATTTATGGCTTAGTCAAAATCCAGTGTTTATGTAAAATTGTGTCAACAGATCAAAGTCATACTATGAATGACAGCTGTGGGGATGAGTCACTTTCAGCCCAGGTGATTATGAGAGAGCACGTAAGTGCTCTTAACTTAATGAAGTTCCTATTTCTAGTTGCTTATTGTCATCTGTGATGATAAATTGGATTACTTTACCACTGAGAGTGCGCAACACAATGTACAGTTTTCACGCCATATGAAACCTTGATACTGTAGATAATGCTGCCCTTCTACAGCTTTTTCTACACTTTGGCACAATTCATTAAAATTATACCTAGCTTTCTTATATATCTCAAAAATAGCACTTTATGCAAAACTAATAACAATGATACATTTCCAGACATAAATTATTAATGAATAATAAAATTTACCTATTTCACGTGGTCATTCAACCAGCTAATCATACACAAAAACTTATTTGTTCCTTGAACTGCTGCTTACCAGAGAGCACTTTTAGCAGACATAGCAACTCAACACTGCCAATGACTTTCTTTCATGTACCATATGGAAAAGAGAATCCTGAAATTATGTTTGGAAAAGATGCAATAATTACTTTGCTGCAAGATGGGTGGTTGCATTGTATCATATCCTATTGTGTTACTAATTGGTTTTCACCAGCATAAAGAAATTTAATCACACAATGTGCTCCAAATCCAGGATATTCCATAGCTTTGGTCTCATATTATTACAGAAATTGACTTTTGATGATAATATACGTAGCACTTGCTGCCAGCTTATATTACTAGGCCTATCTCAGTGTTAACATGCCCTCTTCAAAATGAAGAATAAGCCAGAAATTCTTTCATTGTGTACTATGTTAAAAATGACACAAGGAAAGGAAGAACAGTAATGAAAGAATGGATGAAAGATATTTAAACTTTTATTCCACATTTTTGTTTGTCCTGTTTGTATGTTTTTCTGTCCATCTGCATCATTATCTTCATGAAATTTCTGGGTTTAGTGAAGTGTGTAATTTGAAATAAAATATACAGGTTTAATTGAAAGACTACTAAGGACAATATGGCTTCTTCTGTTATTAAATGTCAGTTTTCACTTTTCTCCCATGGTGATGGGATTACAGTACTGTTGGACCAAAACTCTCTGTGATCTAACTCGAAGTAGGGACAGTGGGACCTTACGTGTGGCACACCTTGTGGGAGCTTTTTTGCCATTCCACTGTGTGGCACATGAGAAATACTCAGTAGGTGAAGAGACAAAGAACAGGTAGATGACTTTTGAAATTAATTATATTCTACTTAGAGTCATTAGGACAAGATGTTCTTTACTTGTATGCAGAGCAGCTTCCTGAAATCAAGGGACTTATTCTGCCGTGCTGCAAAGGACTTACTTGGTGTTTACAGCAGCAAAACAGGAAAGTGAATCTGGTTCCTTGCTCAGGACCAGGAATTTTCAGCTTCTAGAATTTTTCTAAACTGCTTTTTAATTACAGGCTTTCTTTTTTCACATTTTTGGTAATTCTACATGCAAACCCTTCAGGAAGGAACTGAAGCTGCTGGAACAGCAGACCAGAAAAAAATAGTTGTTATTCCCTTCCCCTTTTACCACTTATCTCATTGTAAAAGAGCTCTGTGCAGGGAGAGGTGAATTCCTCCCTTGCTAAATAAATGTATAGACTTTAAAAACAGAATAAACTCTGCATGGTTAAAAATATCCCAAACTGTATTTGCACACACCTTTAATTAACAATATAAATATTTTCAAAATAATAACATTTTTACAGTGGCCATAAGACACTCCAGAATGAACACTCAGTGGTGGTAATTCATGCCTAGTTACATTGATGGTGACTTACCCTTCAGCCTCATGGCTAGCAGCAACACACTAACTATGAATTAATGCAGTACAGTTTATGTCCTGCTAGACCTTATTGCTTAATTAAAAATGAACCAGTTTATTAAATTGGAGACATGAAGCTTCCCCCCTACATGCCTGAATGAGTCTCTGAGCAGCACAAAAGTCGCTTTTAACTTTCCTCATTTCTAGCCTCTCACAGTAGCTATTCACACAGAGATTTGTTGACCGTTCTTGAATACAGTTGCTTCTTTTGCACTGTGGTAAACCATGTATTTACAGCATAATGAGCTGTGGGAATGCCTAGATTCTGTACCCCTACCTTTCTTTTAAGCTGTCATCCTGCCATAATAAAACACTTCTCTGGAATACACTCTAAATAACTATTCCTGAAACAGCAATATAATGTTCTTTCAGTACTTTGCAATGTAACACTGCCAATAACAGCACTCACAGAGCCACAACGTACAAAAGAAACACTTGCCACACAGAGTTAGTTAGGTAATGTTCATTTGAAGCTGGAAGACAAAATCTACATGTGACAATAATGTTAATGTAAGCACTACAGAATTATTAAGGATCTCACATAAGGTGAGCTGACAACATAAAATGGTATACTTGAAGTAAAACTAATATTTCTAATTGGTTACAAAGATAAGTTCATGAAATTAATAAAAATATGACTTACTGCTAGTGGCATTGCTTTGTCACGTTTTAATACTTTTAGATCCCTAGATTTACTATAATTACATTATCCCAGTCTTGATTAATTGATCACTTATATTTCTTCCACTTATGTCTGAATAATTATTTTTCTTAATTTACAGGAATTTTTCCTCTCAACCTTTACTTGAAGATATTTCTCCTTCTAAGTTGTGTTTCCTTTCCTATCCTATCCTATCCTATCCTATCCTATCCTATCCTATCCTATCCTATCCTATCCTATCCTATCCTATCCTATCCTATCCTATCCTTTCTTTTTCTTTACTGCTCCTTCACTTATCCTCTTAGAAACTATCAAGAAAAAGTTTAATAGATTACTGTCTACAGCTGGAAAAATCAGTGACCATATACAGTAATATCTGTACTGTTTTATTTATTCTATTGAAGCTCACAGCTGCTTCAGTGTGGTGGTTTGACTGCAGCTGAATGCCACATGCCCCCCCGAGCCACTCTATCACTCCCCCTCCTCAGATGGACAGAGGAGAGAATGCTCATGGGTCAAGATAATTACCTATCAAATCAGAGGAAGATAATGAGAAATAAAAACTAAATCTTAAAATCTTTCCCCCACCCTTCCCTTCTTTCCAGGCTTAATTTCATTCCTAATTTCTCAATTTCTCTACCTCCTCCCCCCACCAGCAGCACAGAGGAATGGAGAATGAGGGCTAGAGTCAGTTCATTACATGTTTTCGCTGCCTCTCCTTCCTCCTCAGGACTCTTCCCCATCTCCAGTGTGGGTTCCCTCTCATGGGAGACAGTCCTCCATGAACGTCTCCAATATAAATCATTCCAACAGGCTGTGGTTCTTCATGATCTGTTCCAGTGTGGGTCCCTAACAGGGTGGCAACTTTTGCCAGCAAACCTGCTCCAGAGTGGCCAGCTCACTCCAGGGATCCACAGGTCCTTTCGGGAGTTCTGCTCCAGTATGGACTTCCCATGGGGTCGCAGCCTCCTTCAGGAATCCACATGCTCTGGCACTGGGTCCATGGGCTGCAGGTGAATATCTACTGCACTATGGACCCCCACAGGCTACAGGGGTGCAGCTTGCCTCAACCTGGTCTTCATCACAATGGGTTGCAGGCATAACTCTTCTCTGGTGCCTGGAGCACCTCCTTCATCATCGACCTCAGTGTCTGCAGAGTTGTTTCTCTCAAAATCTTACTTCTCTCCTTGGCTATTGTTTCCCAGGTTTGTTTGGCTTTTCTCTTTGCCCTTCCAAAATATATTACCATAGAGATGCTACCATGATCACTGATGGGCTCAGCCTTGGTGTTGGCCAGTGGTGCGTCCATTTTGGAGAAAGCGGGCATTTTCTCTGTCGGACATGTAAGAAGCTTCTAGCAGCTTCTAACAGAAACCACCCCTGTAGCCCCACCATTATCGAAACCTTGTCACACAAATCCAAAGCATTCAGTAGAAATATAATTTTCCATTTCCATCTTCCTTCAATGAAGGGATTATCCACTTCAGCAAGATTGCAAGATGGCAGATTTATTTCCATTATTACTGCTTAAGTAGGAAACTTGTCACTACTTTTATAAAATTATGAGCCCTGTTTGTTCCTCTTTTTTATCCTTCTAAATGTCTGTTGGAAAATGTCTGTCACTGAATAGTGCTTTGAGTACATTATCGAACCTTTTGGTAATGACTCATACAGGGTAGAGATATCTTTTTTCATTTGCTTAATCAGTAGCAGGCTTTTCAGTTTTCCTAGATTATTACCCCTGGCATGTGTCAGAATACTTTTGGGGCCTACAAATTTAGTGAACAATTCAAAATATGCAAAATTATTAGTTGCAGGCAAATTATTCCTTTCTGTATAAAATAGTCACTAAAATTTGTAGACAGGAATTTAACATTGTGAGTGGTTTTTATTAATGCCCTGGTTAACATTGGAGTGCTTAGAATACACCACTTAGATATATTTGTGGGCATGTGAAGGGCAGAGTACGGAAATAACTGGAAGTGAAAAAAAAGGTGTTTAAAAGGTCGTGGAATCATGAAATCATGACATCATGGAATTGTCAGAGTTGGAAGGGATTTCTAGAGATCATCTAGTCCAACTCTCCCGCTAAAGCAAGATTGTGTAGAGTACATTACTCAGGACTGCATCCAGGTGGGTCTTGAAGGTCTCCAGAGAAGGGGACTCCACAACCTCCCTGGGAAGTGTGCTCCAGGGCTTTATCATCCTCACCATAAAGAAGTTTTTCCTCATAGTTGAATGAAACTTCCTCTTCTTATGTTCCAGCTTGTGCCTATTGCCCTTGTCCTGTCACTGGGAACCACTGAAAGGAGTCTGGCTCCCTCCATCTTCCACCCAGCCTTCAGATACTTAGAACTGACAAGGTTTCCACTCAGCCTTCTCTTCTCTGGGCTAAAGAGTCCCAGCTCTCTCAGCCTTTCCTCATAAGGGAGAGGCTCCAATCCCTCAGTCATCTTTGTTTCACTACACTGGACTCTCTCCAGTAGTTCCGTCTCTCTTGAATTGAGGAGCCCAGATCTGGATGCAATATTCCAGTTGTGGCCTCACCAGTGCAGAGAAGATAGGAAGAGTGACCTCCCTTGACCTACTGGCCACACTGATCCCTATGCAGCCCAGAATTCCATTAGTCCCCTCGGTGGCAAGGGCACATTGCTGGCTCATGGACAGTTTACTATCTACCAGGACCCCCAGATCCTTCTCAGAAGTGCTTTCCAGCAGGTCTGCCCCTGGTCTATGTTGGTATCCAGAATTCTTGCTCCCCAGATGCAGGACCCTATACTTGCCCTTGTTGAACCTCATCAGGTTCTACTCTGCCCAGTTCTCCAGTCTGTCCATGTCATGCTGGATGGCAGCCAGTCCTCCTAGTTTGGTATCATCATTATGAACTTGCTAAGGATACATCCTGTCCCCTTTTCCAGGTCATTGACAAATACAAGAACAAGACTAGGCCAAGTATTGACCCTTGGGGGACAGCACTGGTTACAGGTCTCCAACTTGACACTGCTCCATTAATTACAGCCTTCTGAGTCCTGTCACACAGCCAGTTCTCAGTCTACCTCACTGCCCCCCCATCTAGCCCACACTTCCTGAGTTTTCTAATGAGGATGTCATGGGAGACATTGTCAAAAGCTTTGCTGAAGTCAAGGTAGATGACATCTGCTGCCCTCCCCTCATCCAGCTATCCAGGTATAGCATCACAGAAGGCTATGAGATTGGTCAAGCATGATTTATCTTTAGTAAATCCATGTTGATCACTTCCAGTGATTTTCTGTTCTTTAAGATGTTTGGAGATGACATCTGAAAAAAAGTTGCTCCACTACCTTCCCTGGCCTATAGTTTCCTGGGTCCCCCTTCTTGTCTTTTTTGTAGACAGGAGTGATATTTGCCTTTCTCCAGTCCTCAGGCACCTCTCCTGTTCTCCATGACTTTTGAAAGATGATGGGGAGTGGCCCAGCAATAGCATCTGCCAGTTCTCTCAGCACTTGCATGCTCATCCCATCAGGGCCCATGGATGTATAGTTTAGCCAAGTTGTCTTTAACCCAGTTCTCTGCAGAGGGAAAATCTTCCTCTCTCCAGATTTCCTCCCTGGTCTCCAGGATCTGGGATTCATAGAGGACCATTTTAGCAGTGAAGACCGAAGCAAAGAAGGCATTCAGTAGCTCTGCAGGCCACATAACTCTTGGTGGTGTTTCATATAAAATGTATAAGTTACAAATTATAATTATATTTGGTGTAGATGCTAATATGTAAAGTTCAGGCCAGCTAATGCTTCCTGTTCTGAACATGTTTTCAGCTGCTTATAATTTTGCTAAACTTTTGGCATTTGGAGTGAATTGTGCATGCTGCATGAACTTGATTACAGATTTTGACGTAAACAAAACCAGAATTTCCAAAAATAGAGAGAAAAAACAGAAAAAAAAAAAGAAAAAAAATATGATAGTTGTTAGCTTGTGTAGAAAGAGGGGTATGAATATCTCTTTTTAAGAGACAGTAGTATGCCTATAATTTAAATGAGGTCTTTGAAACAGACAGTCCTCCTTTTTGGATCTGTGTTTGGATCAGAATGTTGGTAAACAGCTTTTTAAGTTACTGACAGTTCTGTTTACTAAAAAAATGGTGCTGCTCTACACTTGTATCACATGCTTCAAATCCAATGACATAATTGACATACATTTGGGAGAGACCTGTTAAAGACCTGCTGCTAAACTCTGAAGCTGAGTTGCATGTCGTTGAGAGAGGACATACAGTTTCTATTTTCTGAAAAGTTCTGAACTCCCAAAGAATCAATCAGCCATAGCCAGAACTGACCCAAACTTCTATTGCTTCATGTGATAGACTAATGAACACAGGCCTGAAAAATGAGACTTACATTTTTTCTTGAATTAGTTTCTCTTCTGAAAGGTTCAGGACAGTGAAGAAAGAATAAGGAGATAGAAAATTTGTGGAACAAATGAGAACATGGTGAATAAGAATTATGTGTAAAGAGTATCGTGTTATCTGAGAGAGTAGAATGGCTAAATCAGTAGGGAGGAAAACTATTTGCTGATAAGCAATTCAGTATACATTAGTGTAGACACAAGACAAGAATTATTATCCTATAGTTTCAAGAGAGAGAAGAAGGGATTGAGGAAAAATAGGATTATATGAAGATAAAACAAAATAAGTAGGGGCAGAGGTGTACGTTTTCATTTGTCATATTCTCACCTACAGCTGCAGCTGACTGCAAAACGGTGAGATCCTACATTAGTTTCCTGCCAGAGAAATCTCTCCGACAAAATACATTGCTCATTGCTGTTTTCTTAGTCTGCATAAGACTGCAGCCTTCTGCTGTCATCTTTTCCTTCATCAGCTCAGTTCACACAGCAGTAAGGATCCTCATATCATTTCCAAATAAATGTAATTGGAAGAAATTATATTTTTTTCATTTTTAAAGGTTTTTACTTTTTAAAGAAAAGTGAATCAAAGAATTATGCAATAATATTAAAATCTACTTTGAACTATATTACACCACCAATAAACTTTTTAGCACTGAGTTCTGACTGGCAACTTTCTCCAATCATATATTATTGGCATAATATTTTGAAAGACAGAGCAGCCCTCTTCTTGAAGGTCACATCTTCTCAATTCAAAGGAAACTATGTGTGTGTGTGTGGGGGGGAAACAAAACAAAGGTTGTGCATGCTTTTGACTTTCAATGATTACACTCATGCAGGGACAATCTTTGTTTTTAGAAAGCCTTTTGTAAAGTAATAAGTAATATTTTATGCAATCGGGGGTTTTAGACTTAGAACATACAGGGCAAATTAATTAGTGAGTGTGATGCAGTTGGTATCAAAATTAATTCTTTTTCAGGTGACTGAAGCATTGGCTATTTGCTGAAATCTTTTTTGTTTCTTTTCAGTTGTTCATCAAAATAAGCAATGGTTAGACTCCAGGTACCTAACTATTTTTTAGTTCTTGTTTATAGCATGGATTTACAAAAATGTAAGAGCGGTGGTGTTCCTCTGAAAAAGTGAACAACAATGCCTTTTGGCAACATTTAAGCATTCCTCCAGCAGTGGAAACAAGTGTGTTGCAGTTAACAGTCCTAGAAGATATTTCAAGTTTGGCATCACTGTCCAGGCACTCAGCCAATCACTTTGTAGCCTGAAGGCATAAACAGACAGACCACAGAGGGGATTTACAGAAATGCTTGAATTTCATACAGTAGGTGACAATAGAGAACACAGATATATGGGACTAAGGGAAAGACACTGCTAATGCTCTGTCTCAAGAAAAGGTTATTATAGACCAGTGTTCATTTCCTTTACTGCATAGTTGATAGAGAGGATTTGTGTAGCGATTTGAAGAGCATTTCTTCCACACAATGTAAAAGGTGAATGGTAAACAGGGATTATAATGAAATAATGTTCTCTAATGATATTGAAGTTGTGTAGTTAATAAAAAAAAGTGACTGATAATTCATTGCTATTTTGATATCTATTAATAAAATACCTGAAGCAAGAGAATCTCATAACCCTGTGGATCCACATTTGTTTCACCAACCAAACTTGCTTTGTGGATAATTTTGTTAAAAGGCAGTTATGAGTCTTTTACAGATTTTTCTACTAGATAGAAACAAAACAAAAATACAAGTTTGTTTTCAGACAAAAAGCATTATGTTTGGGGATTTTTTCTCCTTGAATATTGTTATCTATGCTGTGAGTTTTAGATACATAAAAGGAGAAATTCAGCTATTATGCTGAAAACATTCTAAAAGTGAATTTCTAGTGATGTGTTGGATTAGTTCATGAGAAGAAGACTCATACAGGGTATCCTAGAGTCAATATTCTTATAAGGACTTCTTAAAAATGTCTTATTTTACAGGGAAGACATGTTTATTAATCTGAAGCTTCTTTAGCCATCTTTGTACAATGTTATTTTGGTGGGTTAACCTTGGCTGGCTGTCATATATCCACCCAGCCACACTCTCAGTCCCCCTCCTTAACTGCCAGGGGGATGAAAATCCTTGTGGGCTGAGATAAAGACAGGGAAATCACTTACCAATTATCATAGGGGGAAAAACAGATTTGATTAAGGGAAAATTAATTTAATTTATTGTCAATAAAATAAATTTGGATGATGACACACAAAGACAAATTGAAACAACACCTTTCTCACACCTCATCCCCTTTTCTCAGGCTCAGCTTTTATTCCTTATTCATTCCTAGCTTGTCTACCTCCTCCTACCCCAAGCAGCACAAAGGAACGGGAAATGAGGGTTGTCATCACTGACCTCATCTCTGCCTCTTCTTCCTCTTCACTTTTCTCCCCTGCACCAGCATGGGTCCTTCCCATGCGGTGCTGTCCTTCAGTGTAAACTTGCTCCAGCATGGGCTTTTCATAGGCTTCAGGAAATACACACTTACTAATTATGTGCAGTCCTCTCTCTGCTCTTGTGATTGGAGCACCTCCTACCTCTTCTTCTCTCACTTTGGTGTCTTTTGGCCTGTTTCTCTTGTATTTTTTCTCCACTCCTCTCACTGTTGCATGGCATTTTTTAACCTGTCTAGCATATACCTTTTCAGAGGCCACTAGCTTTGCTGCTGGGATCAGTTGTACCCTGCAGTAGGTTTATTTGAGTTGTGTGGAACCAACTGTGTGTGGCATGGGGCAGCACTGGCCACTCCTCACAAAGGCTACCTGTACCCAGTACAGACATTTTGTGTAACATTTTGAAAATAACAAATAGAATCCTGTACATTTAACTAATAAACAACTAAATATTGAGAAATGTTAGAAATAACCAATAGATGGGAGAATGTAATGGGAGAAATGACATCTTGTTTTAGCTGTATTTAGAATCAGTAAAGAAAGAATGAAGACTGAAAGTCCATTGCACTCAAAGTTTTTAAAGATTTTAGATATTTAAATCAGGTAGTGAAAGGTGATCATTTATCCTTAGCAGGAAATAGCATTATACATTAATTTAAAACCAAGAAATAAGATACAGAATACCAGAGTAGAATTTTCTTTGGAAAAGTTGGTTTTGCTCATTTTACATCTTAGCACTGTGGCAGCAGGGAAAATTATCCTTGACATGAAAAGTTTGATAACAATTTGCACAGGATATGAATTAATTGAAAAATCTAAAGAAATACTCAGCAAGGAATGAGGTCCCAGGAGATGAGCAAGTGCCATCAGGTTGTCAGTAACATCTAGGTGAAAGCTAATATGAGCTCTTTTATTAATTATGAATTAAATTTTTGTGACCGTACCTAAACTGCAAACAGAAGACTCCAAAGCAATATGGAGCATGTGGAGATCAGAAGTAGATGTACGCAACTATTTTGAAGTATTAAACATTGTTTTTATTCTAGCATCCTGAATCATCCGAATTTCCAAAGAAATAGATGAATCTTATAGTTTTTACCCTATCTAACCTTACTGATTTTGTTAAAATCCCGATCCTGTCTGTATATTTATTTTACTCTCATATAGAAAATGATGATCATAAACTACAATCTGTACTTGAAGTTGTCAGTGCGTTTATTATTTTTCTTGAATTTCCCAAAGCATTAACATTGAGGAACATGCATGCTTTCCCAAAAATAAGTAGTATTTTCTCTTAGCTTCTAATCAGTATTTATTTATAAGTAGCTCATTCTTATAACTTAAAGGTACCTGTCATTTCTAGCTACAGTTTAGCTGAGTATTATTTTCAGTTCAAGATACTATTTTAATTCAATTAGCTATTGTTTTTCATGTCTATGAAATTTATTTCCATTTGATTTTAACAAGCTGCATTAACATAGTTTTATTCAGATATGATCGAGCTTTCACTTATTTCACTTTACTGTTCATTCAGGAAAACATTCCTTGTTGTGGAGCATTTCAATATATACTTAGCATTAAGTTCACATCCAAGTTCCACAGTTAGCACATAAATGTCAAGACTGTCCTGATTATAGGGACTTAGTGTTATTTTTACAATATTATCAATAGCCACTGAAAGTTATGAGAAGAATTGAACAGGAATTGAAAAAAGAAAGACAAATCATCCTGACACATTTTTTTATGAAATAAAATTAAAAGGAAACTGTTTAAGCTTTCTTCAGGTAACAAAAATATTTATTCTTTAAGTAAATTTTAGACTATTTTTTTCTATTTTTTACATTGACACAACGATCCACACAAATAAATTTCTGTGCCATTAAAATACTTTGGAACCTTTTTACAGAGGAAAGACTGTGAGCTTTAAGAACAGCTGAGGTGAGCTATGTCCTACAGACATGATTTTGTTCCCCCTCATGTCATAAGTAGCTCCTATGCCATTGACATCTAATAGACTTCAGGAGAAATCCGATGAACATCCTATATTTCAACAATTGCAGAACTACTTGATCACATGAACATCAGGTAATCCCTGGTGATTCATGTACAGTAAACCTCCGTTTACTGTAAACGGAGACAATTTTTAGGGTGCATCCATCCCCTAATGCTATTAATCTTTCTATTATTACAACCTCCTGTTTTAAAAAGTTTTCCTTTCATACTCATGCTTCCTTGTTCCTATTGCTCTCTCCTACGGTGTTGGTGTCCTAGAATATGACATTGCAAATCCAATCTTCTTTATTTTAGAAATAGTAAAAAGTTTCCCGACAAATATACATTGACTTTTTTTCATAGAAAACTAGGGAAAAGAGCATTTTGAACACATAATTTCTGAATTTAGCTATACAGAGTTACATACAAGTAGAGAGCATATTTTATACTTCTATACAGTCAAATTTGTCAGATTTTAGACTGCTAATTTGTTACAAGTACCGACTATCAATCTGATTTGTATCGTCTCAACTCTTACTCCTTTTTATGTTAATCTCCACTCTTGGTTTATTTTCTCTAACACCACCAATATGTGATCATACTACCAGCAGTTATACAGCTAAAAGTTTTTTAAAAAATATTTTTTAAAAAATTAAGACTATTTTTTATCTTTATTTTAATCTTGATTTTTAATATTTAGAACATCAATAGTATATTTCAAATTTAAAATGAAGTATATTCTGTTTATAGTATTTATTGGTCATATAGTTCATAGCAATTGCAAGATTTTTTAACCAAAGATTGCTTATTTAATTTTACTTTTTAATAAATATAATTCTGTTTTCTTATACTCATGGATAATCATATACACAGCAGGCATAACTAGGTCCTAAGTTTAGAACTTAATGCATCATCCTGATGTCAATGCCACTATTTTAAGAGATGCTGATTAAGGTCCATCCTGTGTGTTTTTTAACACTTAAGAAAATTTCTGGAGTGAAAATGTGTTAGTTATAGCCATTATAAAACACCTTGACTGGGTGTCAGATCTTTTTTTCTTTTAACTTTCACATGAACAAAAGTAAACTTTTCCCATAATACTGTAAATCACGTGAAACTGACTGCCTAAAAGACCTGGTTTTGCAGTGCTGCCTGTACTAAATGGCAAGTGTTTACACATAAGACGACAATTCACAGCACTTTCTTTTTACTGCAACTGGCAGCTGATAACTTTTGACTGCAAGGGGAGAGACTGTGCAGAGCAGTTGGCTGATGAAGTCTTGAGTAGCTTGTTTTATTTATTATTTATTTATTTATTTATTTCCCCTGAATTTCAAGTGAGAGCATTACAGATGTTCTTGTATCTTTGTAGCACAGAATTTTAAGGCAAAAGGCGGGTCAACTTTTATGTATGAAGAAAAGTTTTTGCAAATATTTTCAATTTGTGGGTTTTTTTTTAGTTTTGTTGACAGTGCATACATACATTGCATACTGTGGTTTAGAAATAAGTAAAATATTACTATAAGGAATAATAAACTTTTTTCTAATGAAAATTCATAGATTGTATCACGAGTATTTTCAGAATAAAATTGTAAGATCATGAGAAGATGAAAACTTTGTTAAAATTATGTTAAAAAGAAAAATGTGGTTTTTGCTTTAATTGCATAAGAATTAAAAAGAAGCAAAACAAAATAAATTAATAAAAATCTATACTATATGACATTGTAATAATACAACATGTAAGAAATATTTAAAGTTTTTAAATAATGTAAAGCTAGTATCTTAAATATTATCACAGTGAGCTGTATTAGACTATTTACATTTTCTAAATCCAATTTATTATTACAAATGTTTTAATTTTCATATGCCTGATTTTATACAGAATATAGGTAATATTTTAGGGTTTTGATCTATTTTCCCATGTAGTTTGAAGACTGGGATTAGAAATTTAAGTGAAAAACTATAAATATTGCTCAAATTTTTACTTTTTCTTTCTTGTCTTTAAGTTGGTCAAGGAACAAAAATTATATTATTGCATTAATTTATCTTTAAAATTTATTTGCTTTGACTGGCACAGTAAATTAATTTTTAGTCCAGATGCCTGTGAACTTACATTGTTTTCAGACTCAAAATGCTAAGACTGAAGAATATAATTTTGACCCACATTTAGTCTCCTGCAATGTAATTGACACAATTATTCTACTTTATGATATTTATGATATGTGCCTAAAAGTACATAGATAGAGATTACTCCTGCTACATACATGTTTTTACATTGTTTTCCAGTTAACATATATTTAATTAAAAACAAAGTCTTGCAAAAACAGTCTTAGAAACTGGCAGGTAAGAAACATCATAAGGAAAATTAATATGATGAAACCATATTTAAAGCTAGATATCACTATCTAAGATGATGCAAAATATTCAGGAGCATTATGATAGTATTGGAATAATCACTAAATGGTGGCATTCTTGTATAACAGTACGGAGAGTAAGGAAAATTAATCATTTTCATTAAGAAATTGTTTTATTTATCTTTCCTTTGGTAAAGATAGAAAACCAGTGTTTCTGTTCTGCGTGTTGCTTTGGGATTTTTTTGAAAACATGTTCCCTTTTAGCCTGTTCCTACATAAAATGTAACAGGAGTAACCGATTTGTATTTGCAAGACAAAACGCTTTATGTATGAAGATGTATCAAACAACACAGCTGCATGATATTTATCTTATAATACTACAAGTCTTGATGAGTTAGTGAACCTGTGCAATATTAATACAGAAGCAGCTCAGTGGGGGAATACGGTTTTATACAAAGTATGAACACATTGCTTGAGTTTCAGAGGAGCATTTGGATTTGCTTTCACATTTACAGATAACAAAGCTGTAACAAAGTTGAGATCAAATTAAAAACACTAGAAGAAAATGTTCAGTACTATTTTGTATTTTGTAATCTCATTTTGCTGTTGTCTTGTATCCAGAAGTCTCAGAGTTTTAAATGCTGGTTACAATAAATGCATATCTGCCTGGACATGTTCCTGTGTAATATGCTCTAGGTAGACCTGCTCTGGCAGGGACTGGATGATCTCCAGAGGTCTCTTCCAACCACTGGCATTCTGTGATTCTGTAACTTGAGATGACCTTATGACTGTGGAGGAAAAAAATATTTTTTTATTACATAAGCAATCATATATTAAAATATTTCTTTTTGACAGTAAATATCAATTAATAAAATATATCCTTCTCCAGAGATTACTGTGACTCTTCTGGAGTTTTTTTAGCAGTGATAACAATAACTGACATGTGTGTATATATGTATACACACATATATCTATTTTTTTTTTCCTCTAATTATAACCCTGATTTTCAAGAATACATAAAATAGCCAGTTCATTGTGATCACATTTGGTGAGTTTCTTGTTTGAAAACCTGGACTTAATGTCTAAACAAGCAGACACTAAAACTATGAGTTTCAAGCCTGGACCAGATTTCTTCTGGGCAGGGATTTTCCCTCAGGACAAGCTTGCTTTCAGTTCTTATAAAGTTAATATTGAGTAGACTAAGAATTAATTATTTTAAGTTCAGAGACTCATAGAATACCTGAGTTTGGAAGGTACTCTCAGTCCCAACATCGAGACTATTAATGAAGATCTTGAACAGGATTAGTGTTGTGGTGAGGGACGTAACTGAGCAATGAAGAAAGATGAGAAACATAAGTGAGCAGCAAATCATTCAAAATCCATGAACTGGGAAAATGCTTAATTAGATTGATAAAACTTTACTTTTTTCTTTAAATACACATGATGTCTTGAAGTTGCCAGTGTATTATTATATCAATAGCTGAAAATACTTTCTGAATTGCTTAAATCTTAAATTATGATTACAGCTGCAATAAAATAATATATCTGGTTAGACATTCACGTTGATGAAACCCCAATTCAATCACTTTTTCCTGTGCATAGAGCTATCATTGATAGGTGATTACAGGAAGGGGAAGATTCCAAATTTCTGTTCCTCAACTCTGTCTATGAGATTGCCTAAAGTAACAGCAATGTATTGGGATTTAACTGATGCTATACATTATAGATGCATCTCATGTACTAGCATAACAATGTTTACAGAATTGATGTACACATTTGAGGATGAACATCATAAACATTCTCATATGTCTCACAATGAGAAATTGGCAAGAATTATATCTTCCATAATTTCTTGCATCTAAATTTCAGTTTCTGTCTTGTTGCATGATTTCAGTGATTAAAAGTAAAGATTTTAATTGAAACTTACGAGACATTTATTGGTATGAAACAATTTGAGGAGTCCATAGTTGAGGTAGGAGGCTTTTTTGGTAGAAATAAGGCAAATCTAAGTGAAGTGAAAAGATTTTAAAATGTTTTGATATGTTTTGGGTAGGGACAATTTTCTCCTGAAATAAACATTCACTGAAAAAATAAAAATTGCGGGAATAAATATTCTAAACATATTCCTACATGCTTGACTAGAATGCACATTAAGTACTTAAGTGCAAATGTTCCATATCACATCAGTACTCTATGAGCCATTCCTTTATTTTGTTACTTATACCTTTATGAAAAATATGAATGACTATGAAACTGTTGGCTCTGCAGCTGATCAGTCTTGCTGATAATGTGGACTGATGTCAACCAGTTGCAAAAAAAGCAAAGGACAACACAAAGACCAGATGCCAAACAATTTACACTCCCTGTAGTAAGAAAATTATTCCCCTGGAGGCTCTTATCATGTTTATAGCATGACTTCTGCACAAGTTTCAAGTGTACTTACTACTTTCTACTGCATTACTGGCACTGTAGTTAAGACTATGGATACAAATTGCAGAGGAAGAGGGCTGAAAATATTCTGTATCAGAACTGGAAATTAGTAGACCACCCTGCTAATGAGAAATTCATGGTTCTGATAAAGGTTTTTATTTCATAAATGAAAATATGTCCCTATGGGTAGGAAGAAGGAAAGTATATGTGCATAGGAGCAAAATATTTCATATTAAAAAAATCAACATTTGGAAAAAAAAAATGTTGCTCTAAAGTACAAAATGATACTTGAAGATCAAAATGTTAAATTTGGAAACAATCTCCTGGAAGGAAATACTGCAATTTTGAACTTGTCAAACATCACAAAGATCACTTTAATTTCATTGTTTTTTTCTTGCAGAAGTGTAATCAGTGTGACACCTGAGCAATTGCAGTTACATACCTTTATGTTTGAGAGTGCACATATAGGAAGTTTTTCACATCTCTTGTTGAAACATGTTATCCAGTTAGTCAGAAAGATATGTTCCTGAGAGATAACTATGAAAAGATCTCATTAAACATAGCAAAATGTGCTTGACAGAAAACTATAATGATTTTGCTAAGCATGCTTAGTTCATGAAAATCATTCAAAGAAAAAATACTTTTTAATAATTTCCTTTTCTCTTAGATTTTTAAAAGTAAATACTACGTAATCTAATACAATTTATTTAGTTGTATGCCAATCTGTATTCCTGTACTTTTAAGAAACCGGGCAGTTTTATCTTACATTTGTAAGATAACTGTTTGAAACCACTACAAATTACATTGTAGTTTATTGGTTTAGAAAAAGTATTTAATTTGCACATGGCACCTAATCATTGCACATGTAAATATGTGCTCAGACAAGTAGCTGCCCATGTTTCGAACTCAGATATAGTTTTATCACTTCATTGCAGTGACACCTGTGACAGAAATGTAGCAGAAACAATATTTCATTTCCTGTATGATAAAGATTTATTCTTGTCAATAAATATTTGAAGATTCAGTAGGCACAACTTTAAACAGTGTCTTGCTGATATAAGACTATTACTTATTTTTTCCCATTTGACTTGAGTGTACTTCAACTTTAACTTAAGTTTTGCCCTACATAAGTGCCTGAAATTACAGTCACACTATCATGGCTGTTTGATTTTGTCTCAACAGCCCATCCTCCATACAAACAGGCCCGAGTTGTAACTCAAGGCAATGAAGGTTGCTAAACTCACCTATAGCAGTGAACATGCTATCTGTACAATGATGACTGAAAGAGCAGTTATTCCAGGATTGCAAAATCTTCTGAAAGCAGAAACATTAGCACCATGAAATAAAAAGCCTTATATCATCTGTCTACTGATTATTTTTTTTCCAGGACTGAAAGCAACAGAGCTAGGGAGTGCTAGAGACTGAGAGTCAGTGTAAAAGTATAAAGTGGGATATTTCAGGCTGATATAATAAGCCCTGTGCAACTCAAACTATACAGCTTCTGGACATCTATTACTACCTCTGCGATGGATCCAATGCTTCCACTGTGGAAACAGGACTGCCTTTGAAGTGAAAAATGTTGCTTAGAGTGATTTGATTATTTAAAGTGATATTCAGTCCAAAAAATCAATTAAAATATTCAGTAATAAAAACAACACCAACAAAACAAGCAACCCTCTTACTATCCTCCACTAAATGTTATAGTCATGTCTGGTGGAAGCAATACAATTTGGAAATCTGGGTGAAATATCGTTTTACATTAATTCAGTGTTTAGATTCCCAAAACTTGAGATTTCTGATCAATATCTGCTGCGATGTACTCCAAAACATATTCTTCTTTTCATCTTGTCCTTTTCAAACATCCAGATGAATGTTTTTTATTTCTGTATTCCATACCTAAAAAATTCTCTTTCACTGAATCCTCTTATTTTTGTCTCATCTCCCTAGAATTTTATGCCTCCCTCCAACTGCTAAAAGACAGTAATTGTATAAACTGATAACATTCTAAAATATAAAATATTTTAGTTCCTAAATGCTACATGACAATTACAGGAGGATTAAGGGAGAAAGTTGGGACTATTACATTCTCAACAAAGTCTCCTGAAGTCACATTACCTGTGTAGCAGTGTAGGAAAAGTAAATCAAGACAAATGCATCAATTACCTGAATGCAATTCATTCAGAGAAAGGTAGATCCCCAGGATTATGCAGTACCCCTATGAAAAATCATGAAAATGCTTAAAGCTTACACATCCTTATTATCAGTGATTCTTTCATTGTTGAATAATACTTCTAGTAGCATTTTATATAATTTTGCTTAATCATAACTGAACTTGAAAGAATTTCTACTAATCTCTCTCATTTAAAGACAGAAAAATGTATAAATAAAATAGAAATATGTATCTACAAAACAATTAACAGCTAAGCTAAAAGTAGCTAAGAATTTTCCTCTGTCAAAAAGAATATACAGGTGAAAGAGGCTCTTCTTTTATCATTCTATACTCTCCTTTGTAAAGAGCTAAAAATATGGCAACTAGAGACTACTGGAGATAGGTGGAGAGGTTACACCCTATCTGAAAAAGAACAGCATTTTTATTAAGATGGTCTGTAGAATATAGCATGAGCTAGAGATGCAGGCTGGTAACACTTTCCTTTCTTTTTATTTATCAGCCTGGAAACAGTTTATTAGAAATTTAATATGCAAAATAAGGACCAGCTCTGGCTTCCTTTACTGTCCATATTCCTTCAGACTTTTGTAGAGTAGAAAGAAGCAGGTCTGAATGATGTGCAGATGAGTCAATATATCTCACTTGACCTCTGTGATGGGGACATTGTCTTTGGTCCTCTTTTGTCTGGCATTAGAGACATCTCCATCAAGTTTGATGTTAAAGGGCTTGGAGTGTGTCCTGGCAGCAGCTACGACTTTTATTTCCTAGTGTCTCCCTTGAGAGTTGAGATTATTCTGCAAGTATTGGTGTCGTCATGCCTTTATAGGAAGATATCTGTCTTGGTGACAATATCCTTCTTAATAATTAATCATTTTCCCCCAATGAAAATTACATTAATTTGCAAGTATTTCATAATCTAGCATAGTTAGTAGTCACCTGATATATCAATTGACAACTTCTTTGTGTAACTTTCAAGATTACTGGTAAAAAGCATTTGCAAGAAACATGTTTACTCTTCCCGTTATTGTTTACACCACAATGAGCTTGATATAGTATTGATCTGTCTTAGTATGGTTGCCAAAAATCTCCACCAGAACAATGTACTGTAATTGCTGTTGTGCAGATGAGAAAAAGAAAAAACGTTCCCATTTTAGGAGAATTAAATTGATACATTACTTTAGAGTTGATAAGTATGTTGAATAACATATTCATGTTGAAATAAATTCACACTAAAATCTTTATGACAGGTCTGCTTGCAGACAATATTGTTACCACGTGCATATTCAAACTCGAGATATCAGCTGTTTTCTTTCCTTTGGTAATGACAAAAATCATACCTCGGCTTCTCTCAGCCACACCCACATACCAAGACTGGGATCTTTCTCTTCACTATGGCTCAAGTAATATGTACTATTTCAGACAGATAAAATATTAGTATCTATCTGATGTGGACTGCAACCCTATTGTAGCGAGGGAGTGAATACATACATTCCTGACCAGACAACCCGAAACAGGGTGCAGGTACGTACATACCATGATATTATCCCTGGAACAGAAAATGCATAATTGCGAGAAAATGGACCAAAATATCTAGAAAACTGGCTAGAAAAGTGACCTTAATTTGGGTATAACATAGGTCAAATGCTTCCTATGTTGAAGTGACTCCTGAAGCAGAAGAGAAAATAATTTTTGCCAAGTGATAAGCTTAATTAAAGTGATACATAGTAAAATAAAGTTACTTGCTTTGTGAAAACAAAGAAAAATAAAAAAAGGAATATAACTTTTACACTATACAAAGTGTTAAGGAAAAAAAAAAAAAAAAAAACAACAAAAGCTTTAATGAAAAAAATACGATTTGGTGAAAAATATGAAAAAGTTTCTTAAGTTAGGCTTTCTTAAAATAAGAAACTACTTGACCAAACTACCGATAGCTCCTATTTCATACCAAAATACTGCAGTGTCTTAAGGCAGTTTTAGTTTGTATATTCCATGTTCTCCTATAGGGACCATCTTCCCATTTGGATTACAACTTTTAACAAACTCTCCTCCTAGTGACAGCTGAGGTAGGAGTAGAGAATTGCATCACTTTTGTCTACCACAAAAGATAGGAAACAAGGACTATAGGGAAGAAAAAAGGACTCTGATGATGAAGTATTACCTTAAAAATACTTCACTCAAAAACTCATTTTCCATTAAAAAAATCAGTCTGGAGTGAAAATTTTAGCCTTATTTTTCATATACTCCAAATCTAAGCCTGGTGTTTAATGCAAAATATAACCCTAAACACTTCAATCTTAGTGTCCTTTTCAATCCCGATTCTTTGTGAATCTATTCACAATGTAAAATGCTACTCATCTTCTGCAAAAATCAGCACCTTCCTTGATGGATTTTTAACATTTATAACAGAATCATGTGTTGCAACATTTTTTAATTTGGCTGAAATAAAAATCTCTTGAATAACCTGAAGGCTAGTCTCAGAGTTGGATGCAGATCTTAAAAAGAGTCCCCAGGAATAAAATATTAAAAACCCACTAAGAGCTGGTAAAAGGTGACCAGAAATTAGGTGATTAGCCTTCTTTGACCTTCCATGAAAGCTCAGTAAATCCCTCAGTCATATGATTATTTTTTTTTTTTCTAAATATTGTACATAAATTTCATCCTGAATTTGTAATCTATATCAATGAGCAATATTTTCTCATTCAATTCCAACTGTATTCATGGTCTTGACACGTGTTCATAAGAAGCTGATTTATGTTTTTACTTATTATTATATAGCAACTTTCTATGCAGTTGTTGTTATCTTCCTCTATTTCATTTATATTTTATATCCCTTGCCATAAATAAAATGCTAGTCTTGTAGCCTATTCAACTGAAACACTTCTGGTACCCCTCCAGTGAAGTGTTTGCTGTCAAGACGAGTTGAGAGCATACATCTCTTCACAAGATCAGTCTGTATATTTGCTCTCAAAGTCAATGCATTTCCTAGGTTGCTAAAATACTACACCTGTGTAAATCACAGAGTGTAGAGAAAGGAAAAAAAATGGGGGAGAGGAGAAAGTTTAGTTATACAAGATATATAATTGGAAGTGGGCAACTATTTTTGTAAAGGACTTTGTACATGAAAAGTGTCCAGGTGTCATTAGCAGTAGCAGACGTTGACACTGACATATCTGCACTACTCTGCCTGACATTTTAGTGGCATTTTTTCTAAAGCATGATATTTGCATTTTCTGCATTGACTTTGCAGCCAGCCCCTCCCATCCAGTCCTATAAGTCATGCTCAAGACAATGCCTTAGTTGTCCAAACATCTGTTCTGTGCTCCTTCATTCCTACTTATGATACATTTGCTGTCATTGTTGATTAAAACTTTGTAGTTGGCAGTGTGTTCTGACCTTTGTTTGTATCAATATAGTAGAAACTTATTTCAATTAAGAGCTTTCTACAAATTAGTTCCATACATTTTTAATCTCTCACAGTATAGTAGGACTTGGGAGTATTCTAAGGGAATTCATAAACTTTAAAAATGGATTCAGAACCAGAAGTGAAGAAAAAAAATCAGCAAAAATAAACCAGTTTTCCTCTATTTTCCTTGTCCTTTGAAGAACTAAGTAACCTTTAATTCTGTGACTCATTCCTTTCAATACCTTTTGGTATTCAGCTACAGTAGCAGCACTTATTTTGGGCAGTGTTACTGTATACACAACTTTTCTGATATTTATATCTGGATAGATCCACTGAATTAAAGGAGGTCACACAAAGGAACAAAGCAATACAGAACTTGGTGTAATACCATTATGAGGGAAGATCTATACCTGTTTCCATTTAGTCATTGGCAATACTTCACAATAGCTTTACTAAGCTAATACCTGCTGTTTTTCAGTGCATTATGTGTAACAGTAGGAAGCATTAACGAAAAAACTCCCATAGACCTGGCTCATGAATTTGAACAGTAGGAAGTTCTTCCTCCTTCTAGTTTTATATAAGCACTGCAATTTCTGTTCCATGTGTTTCAGTAGGTCATAAATCATAAAAAGAACATCAAGACCTGACTGTGCATTTCATATAAAAATGTCAGCACAGAAAGAAATAGATATTATAAAGTCCCTCTGATGTAAGGAGGGATCTAATCATAGAGATACAGGATTACTCTTAAGCTCTCTCTTTGAAATAAAAATATTTTAGACAGAAACATTTTTGTTGGATAGATTAGAAGAGCTCCATTACAAGAAGTCTCTATTTCTCAATATACCGTATATACATATTCAAATCCTCCCCAGATAGTTGGAGGTTTGAATTCTGATGGACTGAGTACCATATTAATATTCAAGCTGCTACATAGAAGTCAGAGCATTACACAACAGTTTGAATCTATCTTCCAACCACCTTCTCTTGCTTTAAGAGGCCTATAATAAAAGAAGAACCTCATCTACATTTTTGCAAAGAGCTTTTTATAACTGCTATGGATTTCATTTTTTCAGAGAATATTTATTAGATGTAGATCCTTACGGGGTTCTGTGGAGAAGGGCCAAGCTCCTGACTTAGGCTAGGTTGTGCTATGATTCTAAGACTGGGGAAGACTTGAACACATGCAGGAACAGAATACTATGCAAGGGCAAAACTTTTGTCAAGCAGTGATGCCTCCAGGAACCTTCAGAGTAAGAGAGATAATGCTGAACAAAAAGGTTTTCGATTGCACTGCTAGACCTGTGTAATTTATTTTCTATTTTAGGTTGACTAAATCTCAATTCCAGATAATCTTAGTTCCAGGTCAAATAAGGCTTCATTTACTTAACTTTTTTATTTTCCACAAAACAGTTTTGGGCTACTCCCTCAAGAAGCATAGATTTCATCCATTTCTAATGGAAAGTGTTTTCTGATGTTCCTTTTTTTTCTAGTTCAACTTGCTAGTTACAACACAAGTAGGTGTATGGAGCAAAGTGAAAGAATGGCTACATTATTGTTCATTATTCACTGGCAGTACACCAATGAAGAGTAATTAAATAAACAGTCTTGGAATCCAGCTACAGTAAGCACCTTGGGCAACAACTTCTAAGGGTGAACTGCAGCTCCTAGGGAGGCCAAAGTCTAGAATGTAGACTTTGTTATATTTAGTTATATATTATATAACTAAATGCAAACATGAAAGGGTATGTCCTTGTGAAGGGGAAGCAGAAAGAAAAAGCAGAATAAAAATATTAAATTAACCTTTAGTATGTTTACTCCTACTGGTAGATGTCAGAGGAAAAAGTACTGTAACATAAGTTTTCATAAAAAGCTAGAGATACAGCTGAAAAAATAATTCAAAATAACCTTCTCCGTCCTTTGTTCTGCTTCTCTCCCTTGTTCTTCAATACAGTTTCAGAAAAACTGTTTCTTTTTGTTAATAATCAGATAATCCAGCCCATGAAAAAAAGATTCTTAAATTAAGGCAACAAATTTATGCTTATGAGTATTACAGTCCTAATGAATGAAAGAACATTTGCCCATAATGAGATTATGGCCTCTTCCCACTTTGGCCACATGATGATATTCCTAATGGGTTAGGTTCCTCAACAGGGCCTAGGCTAAAGCTACAGAGCAGCATTTATTTGTTTTGGTTCATGTCCCTCAATTTTCAAACAATTTTGAAAGAATATGTATGAAAGTTGCAACACTGCATCAGAAATGCACAGCAAGGGTTACATGCTTATGGAGTAGAGATTTTTTTTTTACTGCGTTATCAAGTTTCTTTGGTGAAGTTTGTGTCCATTGCTGTGTATCAATCTGTTTTGGTCTCCCTGTCTTTCTAGCACTTCACCACATAATACAAATAAAGAACACAGGATTTAATTTTTATTAAATAAATTTTCACTGCTTAGTCATCTCCAAAACTCTTGAGCTATTGCTTTACTTTCTCTTGGTCATGTGAGAGTTTAAGCTCAGAATCACAATCAGAATACATCTTATTGTCTAATTCATGAGTAGTTTCATGTGGATCAGGTTTTCATAGGACTTGGATAAGAGAGACAGAGATGATAGAGTGACAAAAGTGAAAGAGAGCAGATTAAACTGTTCTAGTGCCAGATGGGCTGAGTCAGTAAGTTGAAGAAGTCTGCAACAACCGAACCTAGTAAGGTTAAAAATTGTAAAACGAATTTCATGTAGGGGACATTAATTTTTTGGCAGCAAATTGGAACCAGGAGTCTTTTGGAGCAAAAACTTTCAGGAATTTGGAATAAAGTTTCTTTTTATTTTCTTTCCTCGCACTGGAAGTGCTTTAAAATCCTTGGCTGCTGGATGTGGTAAGACGAAGAAGCAGATTCTATTTTTCTGTTTTAATCTAGCTGAATAAGTGTAAGACATATATAAACAATCAAGATATTCTTTAACTTTTCCCTTATCTAGGGTGTGATTCCTACCCCACTTCACTTTACTGGGATAAAGCAAATATTTAGTGTAGGTAACATAGCACCTTCCGTTGGTTTTGATGTTCCTCAGACTAGTAGAAAGAGGATAGCCTCCTTCAACTGTGTGAAAAGATCTCTTTTTTTAAATAATTGAGACAATTAATTCTTCCAATCAGGGTGGCTACTGTCCTTGATTTATTGTTGAAGTCTTTGCAATAAGATAGCAGAAACTATGCAGTTAGTTTACACAGTTAGTATAATTCCATTTTCAGCTCCTGAGAGGTGATTTTACAAAGATTTATCATTAGGAAACAGACTGTTAAATGAAACAGCACCAATTTCTTACAAAAAATAATTAAGAAAATTAACTGAGTTTTGCTTTTACTTTCAAAAGGACAATGCATTTTAAATAATTGGTATAATAAATCTAATTCTAGACTCCTGAATCTGACTGAGTTCAGATTCCAAACTCTGAAAATCCAGACTAAATATTGTTTTATCATGTTTTAAATACAATTAGTTGTGTGATGACTTAAAACGTTTAGATAATATAAAATTTTGCTCCTTTTTTTTATCTTATCAAAATATTAAGGTAATAGTTTGCATTCATAGACTTCCTACAGACTTTCCTGAAGAGTTAATATTCAATAAGCCCAAAAAGTATTAATATTCTTTGAATATACGTTGTTATAGAAATCCACAAGAAAGCAGAACCGTCATGACAGAATTTGAATCTAATGCCAGTTGTATCAATCGTATATCTGCAAACAGTAGTATGATTGTCTTTTTGAAATTTTCATATAAGAATCTGATATTTGTTTCTTTTTTATATATATAATTCACACATAATCCTTTATAGATCTAATTTTGCATTTATTCATGAGTATTTTTCCCATGATTAGTATTCTGATCTGACTGAGATATTACTATCCATATGTTGGTCAATGCATCCATTCTAACAGTTTTAGTAAATGTTTTAAGGAAAATATTGTTATTAAACTAGCTCATTTTTTAGTTTATTCTAGCTCTTTCAGCTCCATATTCTTAGACCTCCAAAACTGTGCCAAATCCCCAGTAAATATGCAGTATATAATTCAAAGTAGTATGGTACAATTAGTCTCCACTTTTAAAAAGAAAAGAACAGTAGAGTTTGTTTGCAATTTAGCTGCTACCCTTAAATTTGTTGACTACATGCCTGACATTGCCTGAAATTCTCCAAATTTTTCAGCTGAAAATCAGTCATGCTAAGTTGTCTGCAGCAATCTCCCACCTTTCTGCAGTTATATAATTGTCTTCTAAATACTTTCCAAGCAGTGACTATTGATCCATGCTAAGGGTGAACAGTACACATACTATTAAGCTTGTCTTTTCTGATTTTGAGAACTAGTGTTCAGTATTAACACCTGCTTTGAAGTGGAGCAGAGCCCACTGTGCCTCCAATGAAATCTTCTTCATTGTATTTCTGGTAGTTTTGTGTATGGCACAACGCATGGTCAACACATGCTAGTTAAAGTTAACAGCCCGTGTAGATATATTCCTTAAAACTCTTAACCATGGAACTTTTTTCTGTGTATTCTGCATCAGCGAGGGCTTCAAAATAGAGTTTCTACAACTGAACTGCCCCAACGTATTTTAAGGGAGTAAAAAAAAAATATGATTTATGTTGAAAGGATGGGGGATAATGGTTTTAAACTGAAGGAGGGGAGATTTAGGTTAGATATTAGGATGAAATTCTTTACTGTGAGGATGGTAAGCTCTGGAACAGGTTGCCCAGGGAAGTTGTGGATGCATCATCCACATTGAGCAACCTGGTCTAGTGGCAGGTGTCCCTGCTCATGGCAGGGTGGTTGGAACTCTTTAAGGTCCCTTCCAACTCTAACCATTCTATGATTCTATGCTTCTATGAATTCCAATAAGATCTCAGCACTTAACTCCAGTATTCGTTGAAAAATCCCACCTTTAATACTGTATTTTTAAAAAAAAAACAGTGCATCAATTATCCTTTCAACTCCTACTTGATGTCTGGAGGCAAAAGAGGGCATTTATTTTAAGAGGATTCTGTTGGGACTGATACTGTAGCTGTAACAATGAATATTAGATATTAGTTATTGCACAGAAAGATGCAATAGCCCTTGGAGAGAGCAGTTCTGGAATAACTCACCCAGAGGAAAGCCCTGTGCCTTTTCTCCACTAGCTAGCATTTGTCTTGCCCTTTCTGGCATGAAAATCTGTTTTCAATATTTGAAAGAAAACAATTTTCTTCTGATAAAATTATTGTCAGTTTGTGGGGTGTTTTTCCTATTTATGCATATTTCTACCTTTTGAGTAATTCCCAGGTCTTGCTTTCAGTACTATTGTGCGGCAATTAGTGAATTAAATTTCTTTGTCTTAGGCAGAATCATCATTACCAGAGTAAAAAAATACATTGATGAACACATTTTGACAAGATACTCAGAGGACCTCTACAATGTACAGAAGAAGAACCTGTGTTTTTCACATAGAGGACTGGGGCACAGGCACACAGATCCCTCACTAGTCTGACAAAAATTAATAAAAATTATGTACTTAAGCATCTTTGACAATCTGGAACAAAGAGATCAAATTATTTGCTCAAGGTCATTGGTCAAGGAGTTTGGCCATTAAAAAATAATTCCTGAAATACACAAGTCTTTTGACTTCATCTCTAGGCTTTATCCTCCTCTATTTTTTTATTTATTTTTTTTTTACTAAGGCAGGTGGAATTAACAGAATACTCTGAGTAATATTCTTCTGTAGACTGCTGAAACAATTCTTTATACGTCTCGTTCTGTCCTGGTTTCTGGCAGGGACAGGGTTAATTCTCCCCTGACTCTAGCAGGGGCACAGATATTCGACCCCATGTGAGCCATGCTGGGGGATAGGTGGGATGGGGGACAGAATGTGGGTGGTGGTGGTGGGTCTGTGACAGTCAGGGCTGCTGTTGGTGAGCAGTCATTATTGTAATCATGTTTGTTTCCTTCTCTATCCGTGTTACTGTTACATGTTTTCCTTGTTCTACTTGTTTTGTTCAACAGTTTTTGTCGCAACCCATGAGTTTTGCTTTTTTCTTCCAATCCTCTCCTCACCACTGTAGGGTGTTAGAGACAACAGGGCTGGCATGTGATTCTTTGTTACCATCTGAGGCTAAACCATGACACCTTCATTTAGGGAATAATGAAAACAGAGCTCCAAAAATATGAAGTTATAACATCAAATCCTACGGATGCAGATTTGAAGAACAAGCTAGAGCTGCCTTTTGACAGTGAGTCAGTTGGGAACCTCAAGAGAAAAATAAGGGAAAAGCACTATCAAATCAAAGTGAAAGCTCATGGTGGAGAAATAGTTAAGATTTATAATCCTTAAAATCCTCTTCCATATCTCCAAAGTACATGCATGACAAAGATGCATTAGCTGTAAAATGTTCTTGCTGTACTGAATTTACATATAGTAGCAAATTGACTAGGGCTTTTCTTCAAGCAGCCAAGGGAGACCTGTAAGGACAGTCCATTCACTCTTTAGAAAGTGAAGATGAGATTTTTCAAGTATAAAGTTAGGAACTGATAATGTACTAGAATTCAGTGGCAATTGGATCTCACCTTCTTTAAGAAGGTGTCTTTTTAAAAGCTCAGTTGCAGAACTCCATTCTGGAGGTTTTACCAAGGCCTGAAGGACATGTTAAGAATGTGGAAGTGGAGCCTTTGGAGAAGTGTTCTCTGTAGCAAATTGTCTGGTTCCTTTATCACTCTACCCCATAGCTGCTATCAACATTCATGGATTTCATCTCCCCACGCCTCAATAAAATTTCCTGTTATTTTTACGCTTGTGATGCTTAGCTGGAAACTAAGACCCTAAGGGACTACATCCTGCATTACTCATGGATTGTGAGCTGAAACAGAAATACACTCAGATGCACGTCCTCAGTCTCCCTTTTTGTGCCTTAACATCAACAATATCTTTGCTTTCTATGGTAACTTCTGAATTATTTGATTTCTTGTGCTCAAAGGGAGTCTTGATTTATGGATGTGCTTTCTGGCACTCTCTGGCAAGAAAAGGAAAATCATCCAAATACTGGACGATTGTTGACAGACAAGGTTTCTAAACACAAAAATCAGAGATTATACAGAGTAAGAGCAAACATAACCTACATGTATCTCCTGGGACACAAGGTGAGAGCAGTGAAAACTTAGTAATATTTTTAAGAAATGTTGCATCTGTATTCAGCCTTGATAGTTTTATACAGTTTGCTTCTTGCAGCTACCTTGTAATTATTCTAATACTTATTGTTGATTTCTTGTTGATTTTCCTTTTATTAACCACTTTGATAGCCTGAATTCAAAACCAAGAAGAATAAAACAAACCAGCAGCCTTGTACCAACAGCTAAATATGATTGCGTCATATTGCTTTTTTAGGACTTTAGTATGTAGTTTCTTTGAGTCTTCTAAGCATTCTGAAACAAATACGGAATCTTTCCTTAGCTGTCTTCATCAATCCTTACAGAAGATTTGGTTCTATCATAAAAGGATTTTTTAACAGTTTAGGTAAACAATAATAAAGCCAACTAGCAGCACATTCTTATAGAATATTTTTAGGAGATTGCAGAGCTCTAAACAAAGAAGTTTAGTACTCATTTTAGCTCAAAGAACCTAAGGTGCAGAGCAGTGAAAAGACAGTATCAGAGCCAGGCATATAAAAAAATAAATCATCTGGTGGTTGTTTTTTCTTTAAAAAATAGTTTTAAAAATAATTTATGTATTAACAAGATAAGTATGGTTAGGAGCTCAACATGTAAAGTAATTTTGCAGGATTATCACATATACAAAAGGACTGTAACAACACAAGCACAAATTAACTTTGTATTTAACTGAGGTGGATTATACTATAATTGTACCTCAGATAATAGCTTTTAAAATGGGTGTTTTGGTCAGACAGATGTTTGTAAATAAACATTCAACTGAACCAAAAAACTGACAATGCAATTTTACACAGTGTGAGCTTATGCATTCTTTCTTATTTAACAAAAAAAAAAAAATAGGATTTGATAATTGCTAAAACTTTTTTCTTCAAATTATATTCAAACATGTAGAAGTAAGGCAAGTGAAGGAAAAGCAAAATTCCTCCTCTTGTAGAAAAACTCTGCTCTCTACACAGAATGTAAAGAGTTCACAGAGTTTTTATGTGATTCAGATCATAAAACGTTCTTTATGTGCTTACATGCTCCCTAATCCATTAAATTAAGCAGTGCTACACAACTTCTGACCACTTTAGCGCTTTTTCCATCAGTCTAGCTCAAATAGTATAAGTAACTTAATAAAAGGGCACTGGTCTTCCTCAGCCACATTCCTTGCCTTCACCATCTTTCTTCATATCACTCATCCGTGATGTTCCTGAGAACAGTTCTTTGTTAGACCCAGAATTTCTGGGATCTCTTGCTGTGATAATGTCTCTTTTTCTGTGGTGGTGTTATGACAATCCACACCACACCTGTGTATGAATAAGAACTATTTTTCCTTATTAAAAAGCAAGTAAGTAGAACAAGAACTGTACAACATTTGATTTGGAAAAGTAAACCACATATTTAAGGAGCCAATCAGCAGCTGGCATAAATGCCATAAATTCCCTTAGATAACCTGAACTCCATGTTTAGTTCTCATCTCCATTTATGATGTCCATGGGATTTTCCCAGCTGACATTTCTGAGCATTAGTTTTCCAATTTCCTTCTCCATTTTCTAGGGCGTAACCTTATTATTATAAAACAGCAACATTCTGACATGAACAAATGTATAATTTAGAGACAGCAAAAGTTGATATTAGAATATCTTTTTCTTATGAAACAGAAAGATCCTTTAACATGTTATGCATGAGATGAATCTTACATTAAATATAAAAAAAACAACCAAACAAACAAAACCCCCCCAAAACTCAACAAAACAACAAAATGAAACACAAAGGATTTTTTTTCAGAAAAAAATAAAATTAGGCAGAAAAATAAAGCTGAAAGCGTCTGTAGTTCTGTAACTTGGTAGGAATTCAGAAAATATAAGGAAAATCTTTGGGAATGATTACATATCCTAAAATATATTATGGAAAACTCATTGAGGAATGTCAATTTTGTTAGTACATTAACTGATGACCTTCAAATTATCTTCTAGATGATGTAATTACCCAGATAATTTATCAAGAAGTTCCTGTTCATAAGAACAGATACATATTTTAACCTCAATAACTGATGAAAGATTGGACTTCTACTGCCATTTAAAAACATCAGAATTGTATAAGTTATAGCATGTTACATTATTGACATTATTACTGAATAATTTCAAGGTAATTATTAGTATTCAATAATACCAGACAGGGTTTATCATGGCTTTTCTAATTGACTAAAAATAATTATTTGTAGTTTTCATAATCCATTATCTTAAAGTCAGTAAAAAGATCTGCTTTATCTCCTTTTCCAAACAGAACTCTATGTTCTTCTAGGTTTAGTAGTAATTTAATATTAATGTGCAAGATCCCCACAGCCGTATGATTAGAATGGCAAGTGTTTGTTTCATTGGCCCTTTCTCAGGTCCTTGTCTCATAAGCTAATCTCAAGTACCAATGGCAGTTTCAGAGATTCAGGGAACGGGGTGAGGTTTGTCTCGTCCCCTACCCAGCACTTGTGTTAATTTGGAAATAATGAGACAAAAAATTTGCTGCCCTTCTGAAGAACTCCTGCTGGACTTTCACCTTTGTGGGCTTATAACTGAAAACAACTCTATTCTATAAGAACATTTATTTCTCATCTGGAAAATGAAAAATAATATGCATTACATGAGCTATTTCAGATCTGTCTTACTGACCACTATTGGAACTTTTCAAGACCTTGACCCATTACTGTTTACCCTGGTCTATCTGCTGGTTGGTACTGATACCAACTACAGCAAAGTCTGCCTCTGACTAACTGGAACCTTATCTCGTTAGTTGCCTTTAATCACAGCCTCAGCACAACACTAAGTTATTACTAAGATTTCACTATTTCAACAGCAGAGCAAGAATACTGAGCCCAGAAATATCAGAGGTGGAAAGACTGACTGGAAATGGTACAAAATAATAATAAAATTGACACAAATAGTAATTTACAGATCAGTAATCCCTCTTCAAAGTATGAAGTTCTGCCATACTAAATGGGTGCTGGCTTTCATTATCACCTTTCTGTGGAGTATTAGTTTGTATGTAGGCTTTCCTGTCCCTATGAGGTTTAATGAGTCAGATTCCTGTATCGTATGTAAACAATTTCTCATGTGAAAGAGTTTCAGATACTGTTGAGTAGAGCTGTGTATATGTGCAATGCTGCTCATACAGATAATGGAAAGGGGCAGAGGGACTAAGTGACACATTTAGGTTGTTCTAAATGCACCTATTTCCCAAGTGCAAATGCATTGTTTTGTAGCAAGTAGATGAGCAAGAGTAATACCGCCTCCTCTTATACCTGGACATGGGCAAAAACATTTAACTATTTTTTCTCTTAGAACTTGATTACTTATATATTCACAAACGAGGTTAAAATAGCAAGGCTCAATGATAGGTCTTAATAGAGAAGAGAAAGTATGGCACACAAGCTAACTTGGAGACAGAAGTGAGTTGGAATCATAAACAATTTACTGGAACCATGACCATAATAAAGATTTAAAGGGACATACAACTTGTTTATCTAGCTTGACACCCAAAAACATTGGCTTCATTTGCAGGGAAGGCCATGACTGGTTCACATCCAAAGAAAAATATGCCAAAGTTCATATTCTGTAGAAATGAGCTTAATCGAAGCCATTAGAAAATTGTACATTGATTTTTAATTTAATGAAAATGCACAGGAAAGTATCACAATCATGAATATGTTATATAAGCCAAGTTTTATGTGATGTCCATGGTAGTCACTGAAGAAAATGAATTGTTTCTGAATGATGGCCTATGCTCTATGAGGAATGTTGCACTTGCATCAAGTCTTATAATACATGTGTCAATCATTAAAGTTTGAATCGAAGACATGACTGATTATTCCCTCTAGTCACTTGGGAGCTTCCACTGGAAAAAACTGTTAAAGCAGAGGGAGATGTGTCACTGTGTAGCTGTCGCGGTTTCAGCCAAACCCACCAAACCCTGAGCAACAGATGCCCCCCACCCCCCTCCCTTTTCCCCCCTTTTGTGTAANGCCATCAAAGACGAAGGGGAAAGAAGAGGCAGAAAGAAGAGCCGGAAAGAAGAAGAGGCTTGACCTGTTGATCCTTCAGCTTTTATAGGGGGGCATGATGCTGATGGGATGGAATACCCTTGTTGGTCAGTCCTGGGTCACCTGTCCTGTCCGCTCCTCCTTGAAGGCGGGACCCTCCGACAGGCGAACGACGAAAATTATCTGACCTTGGTTCTTCCAGCAATAAGTCTAAACAAGGGCCTCTCTGCATACCATCCCCCGGTACAATCAGGTCTTATCACTGCGAGATGGAACAGCTCCGCACAATGTGCTGTTAATTTCAGAGCCCAGCTAACTAGGAGAGGCCTAGCTAAGAAAGCAAAACTGTAAAACAGAAAATTGGTTCATTTTACCTCAAACCAGGACAGTAGCTATGGTGTTGGATTTTTTTACTATTGATTGATCTTGCCTTAAGTAACGGAAACTTGTTGAAAGCCAATTAATCCTTATGGTTTAGTTAGTTTAAGTTTTAGTTAGCTAGTTAGTTTTAAGCAAAGGACTGCATAGAAGCTGCTAAGCCCATCCCTGAGTCTCTACTTTGGAATTCCTACTTCATAGCAAACAAAATTCAATAACTGAGGATGCTTCACTGTTCTGAAGGACACAATTACATTGCTGCATTTGTTGCATTTGTTGCATTTGAGAATAATGTTGCATTATTCTCTTGGTGAATTGATCCTTCATGTAGACTGGTTATGTTACAGCTCTGAGTTTTGCGATGGCTGACTTCTGTGTATGACACTGGTGAATCACAGAATGTGAGAAACACCACATTTGTTTACACAACTGTTTGAATGTTGTTTCCATTGGCTTGGGAAAGTTTAGGTTTATCAGCATATGTGTCCATACATGTACAATGCATGATGAACTGAAAATAAATGTCAAACAAACTCTGCTTTATAATTCTACATTTATTCACCGAGTGCTACTGAAATTAGCTATCACTGTTTCCTCGTGTGTCTTGCAGCATGCATTCTAATTTGTATGAAGATGCTGCCACTTAATTGGTTTACAGATTAGTGATCTGGGTATCTGTGATGTGCAGGTAATATTCATAATTAGTGGCTAATTTGAAATTAATATTTATTTTGCTGTCCACATATCATTGGATTAAGTCAGAATTAGTGAATTATTTGTAACTTACACCATGGCTTTTCATTGTCATTTTTCACCTTTTAGAAGTACCTTAGGTTGTTTGTCTGAATATTCTGTAATGTACTCCAGTGGTTTGACAGCTGTTACAGACAAGTTTGTTTGAACGGTGTGAAAAAGTGAAACTTTTAGATTCAGAGCAGTGCTCCAGAACTGAATATTATATTGTAGCATGCTTTCATAATAAAAAAAAAATTTATAATTTCTATGTGGATATTTCCACATAATAAACTTGAGGAAAACTGAATTAATGAGTAGTTACTTCTAACTATATAAAGACTGTAATATTTTCATATTTTTGTTTAAATATAAATTATACATATAAATTAAAATATAGAAATTATTTTCCTTGTGAATGTTAGAAAACTAAAGCTCTTTCAGAAGCATGGAATTCAGATATAGCGCATTAAAAGAAATAGATGAATACTTATAGCTGGTATTTAATAGTTTGAATTAGATCTTGATCTATTTTCTAATTGAAAAAGGCTCATTTACTCTTTCTTTTATTTACAAGAATGAATAATATTTATCCTTGCTTTTTACAGCAATAGCTTGATAACTCTTATTAGATGACTATTGTATGGTTTTACTCTAATCGATTACAGTACTGTGAAAGAAGAGTAACAAGGCTGTGCATGACATTACTCTGTTCTGCACCAAGATCTGGCTCAATTCTGTGGACAGAATGAAGAGTTACTTTGAATAAATATGCTAGCTAAAGGAATTGAAAGTGCTCAGCAATTCATTATTTTTTCTTATTTTTTTAAATTTTTTTTTTGTTTTTCTTCTTCTCTTACACCTCTTGGTTTTTATAAGAGATGGTTATATAACCCTTAAATTCTCATTTCTATTCTGAAATTGTCAGAAACAGAAGTGAAAAATTTAGTACACCTGAGATTCAGCAAGTTGTAACAGCAGTAGAATTTCTGCATTCTGTATGGTGGACCTGAACTGAATTTTGGAATCTTCTCATTTTACAAGTAGTGAAGTTTGCTGTGAAATTTAGAGTACAAAATGCAAATCACTTATAACACACTGTCCCCAAGGGACATGAGAAATCACTGAAAAGGATCTAAACACTCCCCTAGAATTTACTTTTCAATCCAGGTCTCAATTCATTATGATCCAATTTTATTTAACATTTGGGCAACTCCAATCTTTCTTCTTCATCATATATTTTTGTCTCAAGCATTCTGCACAGGAAACCTTACACAAGATTTCTGAAATACTTTATCATAGTCATATTCTTTTCCTAAATATTCTTCAGTCCTCAGTTTTAATTTGTATAATAAATGTACTTAATAGATAATCTATATGTAAATATCTAGAAAGAAAAGAGTATTCTTTTCCATCTTACTAATTATAAAAAAATAATAATAAAAGAATATATGTACAGATGGATCCTTTCCTCCATAGAGATTCACATTTATTTAAATGTATTTTAAAAGAAACAGTAATGATTTGAAATGTGGCATTTATTTTTTTATGATTTGTCAAAACAGCAGTGAAATGAAAGTATAAGTAATTGAATCATTTCCATTCACTCTGTGAGTGACAGGCACTTAAAAATACTCTGTTTATGTCATTTCACATATTTCAATGCTTGATTTGTTTAATTTTATGCCATATATAGCTGTATTAAAAATACTAAGTTTTTATTGCCAAAAGTTTCCATGATAGTTATCTTCCCAAGACGGAAAACCAACTAAAACACACCAAACTGGCTGATAAATGGTATCAAGATCCCATGCTTTATCAGCATTTGTTTTGTGTAAATACCCCCAATACAATAACAATTGACAGTGATTTCATTAGGAATAAGAAAGATCATGTCCTTCAACTACTGCAGTGCAAAAATGAGGTACTGGGTCCAAAATTTTTGTGGTTTATGTTATTCTCTTCTGGCACAAAGACAGAAAATTTAACAACACAGCTGATGCTAATAGACAATCATACATGGAAATTTCGCAATGAACCTCCAGTCTTTAATCATCTCAAGTTTTGGATGTTGGTTGTTGGGTTTTTTTCCCATGGGCCAACATACAGCACATAGAGCTGAAACTTCTAAAGCAACAAATATAAACGTCTTGCAGTTATTTTCATTACTACCCAGTAAAGTACCTTCACAAGAGATTCATCAAAATCTATACAATTTATACATCGGTATCCTAGGTTATATCATATATCCATATGAAAAACCCCAACAGAAGTCACACGCTATAGTGGTCTAACACAGGCATAAACAAAAGACAAAAGCACCTGTTTGCCCATGTCAGAGGACTTTTTTTAGCAAAAAACTTTTCATTTCCCTCCTTCCACTTCTACCCTCTGCAAAAAATTGCATAGGATGCTCAAAAGAGAAGCTTGAGAACTAACACTCAGACAGTGCAGTCTGTCAAAACTCGTGGACCTGGAAGAGGTGTTTTATATTACACACAAGGAAGCAATACTCTGGTTAGTGTGGATTCAAAGAGATTTGAATTGGTTTTGCCCTGTGTATATTTCACCTAAAATCTGCTACAATTTGGTCTGGTTATGGCTATTTAGTAAATAAACTTTCCAATGCTTACTAAACTGTTCTGGGTTATAAAGGTCTAAGCAATTAACTCTTTCTCCTACTCTTAGCCCCCAAGCAATTCTTTGACTAAGCAGTATTGCAGGGAAAACATCAGGGTTATTGCTTTTAACACCAACACAGTTCAATGCAGACGATATACCTTAAGCTAAGACGTTGAGTAGACAACTTACCATGTATTTTCAATTAATTGATTTCAAAATTCAAAACACACACCAGAAAAAGTGATCTTATTAATTTATTGAGTGAAATATTACTGAAGACAGACAACAGTGCAATAAATAACCATAACCTTTGCTTGGCATAGCTGTTGGTTATGTGAAGGCCAACACCTTATCATGGGACTAGAGATCATCTTTGTGCTAATTACCATTTCCTGTATGAAATGTTAAATCTCTAAAGACTAATGTAGCAAATATTTCCTGATAATCTAAAGTTTCATGAGTTATATCATTCTTAAATATCCGAAGTTGTTCTATTGATAATTGCTGAATTCAGAGAAATTTTTAAGACAATCTGTCTCTGTTTCTTTTTCCCCCCAGAGAATGTTAAAGTGAATAACGGAGGGATGTGTAGGGTTCTGAATTCTTCTGTTTGGCTTTTATTTTAGTGGAAACACTCACCATCTACAGGTCAGAATGGTGCTAAGGTTTGAGAACTGACTGACACAGCACTATGAAAGAGTTTGATCTTTACACTCAGTCACAAAGTCATCAATCTTGACACAAATGGACACTGAGATGAGGCATTCAGGCAAGTGTAGAAAATGACATCTTTTCCCTATCATAGCTGTTGAGAGTGGAGAACTTTTGGTAGGCCTGAAGTCATATGTCATTCCTCAGGACAAGGCCAAACTGCCTTGGAAGCAGGAGCAGAGACAGACTGGACGTGTTCATCAATCACAGGGCACTCCACCTCCCAACATTATACTGTTTGGAAGCAATATCCCTATCTGGGTCTCTTTTGAGTTAGATGTTGCAAACTGCCACTTTATAGGCACCATACGGTGAAGCTCAGTAGTAGAGCTTGACATGCTTTGAAAAATTGTAAGATTTAACTGAGGAAAGCAGTGGATGCTGTACTCTAGGGAGCATTCCTGCACTGCTTGGGAAATCCAGCAGGGACTCTTATTTCCATAGCTTTCTAAAATATTTCTGTAATGGTTCTCCACATAAACACATGCATAAGTCCAAATCCTTTTTTTTTTTTTTTTTCCTTTTCTTCATAGGATTTTTATCAGAGAAAGAGGTTTTCAAAGGAAGCTGTTATCCAAGGCTTGTTTGTTTTTTGTTCTTATGTCATAATTTCTGTGTTATCTGTTTATGAAAAATATATATTTTTCTATTTTTTTGCTTCTAAAGTAACTTGGGAACTTCAACTATTTGAGATCATATTGAACACATATTTTGAAGGAAAGGAGCATGACTGAGCATGGGAGAAGGAGACAACCTTGCAGACAACCACATCTACAAGGAAACCTCTCATGTCAAAGATTAAAGCAACAGAGCAAACAGAATTTCTTCTAAAGAAACTGCTAAGGATGCTATGTCAGTGGATTTATATCTATGTTTAAAAACACAGACTTGTGTACCTGTCTGAAAAAAAGACAATAACAACGCTCAGCATGACTTGCCAAGTGACCTCAAATATCTGAAGCAAGGCAACATTAAAGAAACAGTGTCAGAGTGCTACAGTGCAAGATGAACATCGAGAGGTAGAGAAGGGAAGAAATAACTGAAAGACATCAGGCTGAGAGTCAACCCTCCTGCAATCAGTGTGAGTCTCCAACGATCATAATTCAAAACTTCACCTTAATAAAAACACTAGGGGGAAAACAGAAGAGGAAAAACCTAAAATGGAGTGAAAAAATACAGCAAAACCTCTTAGATTTGGGGGCTGTTACTTAACAAAATCTTCTGTTTGTGTTTATGAATACTATATCACACAAGCAATTCATGAAAACATCAAAATAATTTCTGTTATTGTACTTCTATTTTTCAGATTTAAAGTGTGAATTTGTTTTAACAGTTTTAGTTTCATTATCTTTTGAAAAGAACCATCAAATTTCATTACACATGAACTTACCTATGATAGCTCATGGGTTCTTTTTATTTCAGTAACACTCAAGTTGAGAAATAAGACAGTACTTCTGAACAGTTGCTCTGCTTGAATGGGCTAGATCTTTTCTCTGTTCACAACCCAGTCCAGTGACTGGGAAACACAAATTGCCTGTACTATGAGAGACACAATTACATTATTTATAGTTGCAGTGGAAATCTTTAGCTGAACTGAACTTGAAAATATATTCCTTTTTGGTATAGGTAATTTCAAAGACTGGACAAAATATTAGGATGGTTGTACTATTTTCTGTTATCTCTTTTAGTACTTTATTTATATGAGGAAGGACATCCAGAAATTCCAGGAAGATTGTGGTGTTTTCTCAGGATAAAAGTATTGACTTGTACCTCATAACTATAGTTGGATCCATTTTCTCTGTCTCCCTGTCTCCTTTAGTTCTTTAGCAGTACTATATATAATTTGCCTGAGGCTAGTGATGAAATTCCTCCCTTCTTGTGATATGTATTATTACAAACATGGAGAAATGAGAAATCTATGAGGACAAGAATTATAAAGTTCTTCTAAAGGGAAAGAGAAATAAGAAAAAAAAAAAAGAAAGTACAGTAATCACACGGGAAAGAAATGTTAATGCCTCTCTTTACTCATTTTGTCTTTATTTCTCACTGAGATTTTGATGGGTAGTGGTTAGCTGAAGAAACACAGGAAAGATCAAAAAGAAATAATGTTAGGGAAAAAGCTGGAGAAGAGCCTAGAGGATTGTAGAAGACATCAGTCTTCACAGGCAGAGAAATTTTGTGGAGAAGATTTTCATTCAGGCTATAAGGTACCAAGTAGGAGGAAACACTCAAGTGACAGCTGCATTGTCAGACTGCAGGTACTGCAGAAAAGCTGCTAGCACTGCTTTGCATCTTGCCCCTGCTGGTCCCAGAATCCCATCACCCTGGAAATGGAGGAAGAGGACTTCCTACGTCAGATGTCTTGTCCCAGTAACAGACCAGAGAGCGGTCATTGTTCTTTCTGCTGCTTCCTGTGTTCACAAATGTGCGGGGAGCACATTTTCATATATCTTTGCATCAACAAGACAAGAAATAAAGGTGGAAGCCATGTCTCCTCTCTAAGCTTTGGGCAACAGTTTCAACTCTTCTGCATTTTTGAGACTGCCCATTTTATTGCCACCAGCCATTAAATGATCTCATATTAATGATTTTATTAAACGATTGTAAACATATTTGATTGTATAAATATTTGCATATGAATACTCAGTATATGTAAAGATCTTAAAGGTATTTCCACACAAAAAAAAAAACCACCCCCCTCAAATTATCAGAAAAGTGAGGTGAAGATGATTAAATACTTACATAGTAAGAGGATTAATAAGTACATTGGAGAAGGAAAAAAAAATGCTGAGAAAGCATGTCAGAGTATGGAATTGAAGTTAACCTTATATAACTTGCGAGCACTTTGATAAAAGTAGAGAAGTCTTGAATTTAATAAGTGTGTTAGATTTTTAATAAATTATTCAGAATATCTCCTGTGTCTACATTTTAAAATCTATATTTAAGATTATTTTGATTCTTGCTATAATAGGAACTTTTAAAAATTGCTATTTAAGCTCCTGCTGGTTAAGGTTAATCAGTTGTTCTGTGGGTATTTCTTGTTTGAAAAATATCTCTCAAACAGGTGAAATTTTTCAACCGATCCTTATGTTGTGAACAAAATCCAGGAAATGTGAAAATTAAATTAGACACTAAGAAAATACTTCAAAGACCAAGGTCAGTTAGAGTGACATAATTTGCCAAGAGAAATTTTTGAAGAAGAGTTACTGAAGGTATTCAAGGCTATCCTAGTTATATATAGGACTAATTATATAGCACTGAGTGCTTTCAAAGTGCTGTACAGACATGAACTAATTAATCTGCTCAATACACCTCACAGACAGGGAAGGAAGTATTGCAACTCACCTGCCAAAGCTTCTGGTAAAAGGCAGAATAAAAGTGTATGGAACAAATCATAGAGTCACAGAATCATAGAATCATTAGAGTTGGAAGGGACCTCGAAGATCATCGAGTTCCAACACCCTGCCATGGGCAGGGACACCTCCCACTAGACCAGGTTGCTCAAAGACCCATCCATCCTTGCCTTGAACACCTCCAGGGATGGGGCATCCCCAACTTCCCTGGGCAACCTGTTCCAGTGCCTCACCACCCTCACAGGAAAGATTTTTTTCCTAATATCCAATCTAAATCTCCCCTCTTCCAGTTTAAAACTATTACCCCCTGTCCTATCACTATGCTTCCTGAAAAAGAGTCTTTCCCCAGCTCTCCTGTAGGCTCCCTTCAGATACTGGAAGGTTGCAAAAAGGTCTCTCTGGAGCCTTCTCTTCAGGCTAAACAGCCCCAGCTCCCTCAGCCTGTCCTCATAGGAGAAGCGTTCCATCCCTCTAATCATCTTTGTGGCCCTCTACTGGACCCGTTCTAAAAGTTCCATGTCCTTTCTCTATTCAGGACGCCAGAACTGGACACAAGACTCCAGGCAGGGTTTCACAAGTACAGAGTAAAGGGGGAGAATCACCTCCTGCGACCTGTTGGTCATGCTTCTTTTGATGCAGCCCAGGATACGGTTGGCTTTCTGAGCTGCCAGTGTGCCACCCTACCTTGGATGCTCTTTCCTTTAAGTATGTGCACATGTATGTGTAGGTATGCAAACTGAAGATGTTGGAGACATATAAAAGTAAAAACAAAAAGAAAATAAAAAGATTCAAAACTAAAAGTCTGGTTTGGAAGGCTATTAAACATGTATTTGGATTACTGAAGGAGACTATTTTTCCTTTTTTCATGTTCCATTGGTGTCACTAGTGTTCATAGTTAAAACATTAAAACCTTATTTATATTGTTGTTTCACCCTAAATCTCATCATATACCAAGGTCTACAAGCTAGAACCTAATTTTTTATCTTGCACTGATTTGTGTATGGTTTATGTTCTTAGTTTGTCTTACTGCAGTCACTAAGATCCCTTTATACTATATATTGTACAAACAACTCAGGGAGTTTTAGGGTGAAGAAAAATATTAGACAAAAGACTTCAGGGGAATATATTCAGAAAAAACATACTGTTATTATATTTGGCTGTGACATTAGTGTATCCTAAATTTTCATCATTTAAACAAAATAATATTATTTACATATTCCCTTAGCAGCTACTGAAACAATAGTGAATTTGGTCATAGACATGCAGTAGGTAAAGTAAGTGTTCAGCAGCAGTGTTTGACTGGCATTTGTCTTCTTTGAAATATCAGAGAGCAGAGAACTCAGAGAGTTCAAAAGTGATGTACTTGTCAAAGAGTCAAAGGCAGTGATGATTTTTTTCTAGGAAAGGTGATGAGAAGTAGAAGTGAACACTGAACTTAACTGGGGAAGTTATCTACTGTTTTTATTCTTTGCATATATAGAGGGAGTACGTTGCTTGCCTTTATAATTAAATCAGTTGCTAAAAGAAGTGCTCCCATCTTTCTTTAAAACAAAGAGCTTGTGAATCTTGTCTCACAACAGCCAGAGAGTGATATAAATATACACATTATTCATTCAAGGATAAGTAGTGGAATGTTCAGCTATTGAAGTACAAACAATTATTCTTTAGTTAGTGTTAAAATTTTCTAGGTTTCTTATATGGAAAGTTAAATAAATGATAAAATGTATGGAATTATTAGAGAGAAATTATATATATGAACTTGTATATGACAGCATTTCAAACTCTCAGTAGATATTGTATTAAGAACAATTTACTTCATTTTTACTATCTGGTTTAGGACACATAATGCATTCGATGTCAGACTTCTGGTCTTTAAGTCAACTTTAAAGACTGGCTAACTAGTAAACCTAGAGTTAAGCTTGATCATGGTCTTTCAACTACAGAAACAGTCACTTGTCTCTCTAGTTGTGATCCAGGGTTCCAGGGAGTATTCCCATGTTTAGATTTGGGTTTGGACAGTATCACACTTCTTTTTACAGTGGCTACCACCTGTCCTTTTTTCAGTATTGAAACCCCTTAAATTTATTGAAGGCAGATTATAGGAAAATAATATTTCATTTTTCATTACAGGAATCATGCAATTTCTGAAATGTATAGTTTTGAATGACAAAATATTGTTACTGTACAACTAGAGGAAGAATGGAGAAATTAGTTTAAATCTGAGGAAGTCTCAGAGTAGGGGAAATGGGGATTCATAGCAATGCTCTCATTTTCTATTTTACAACTCCAAAAATAATAGAAGAAAAAAAAGTTTTACCTGGTGCATAATAAACCCATTGAACTTATTGTCCCAAGGCATAAGCAAGGCCAAGAGTTAAGTAGGAGTCAAGTTAAATTAGTTAGGATTAAAAAGTGAGGACTATAAATCTCCTTGCACTCAGAAATAAGCTAGGCACTACCTAATAAGAATTCAGATATTCAGATGAAATTTTCCCTGTAGGCATATTTTTCAGTGGAGATTTTAGGGTCTTTTTCTGATGTATTCAGTCTTGACTACTCAAGGTGAAATAAATAGAGAGATGCTTGACTCCTTATAGCAATTTCTATATATTTACATGTTCTTAAAGATGATTTGGGCCTTGGCAATTCAGTTGGAGACATTTCAAAATTGGTACTGATGGCTACACGTGAACATTTCAAAAGGAAATTGGGCTTATACTCATATTAAAATAGGCTAAAGTTTGAAGTATCTGAGTACACTGTCTGTATTCCCTCCTTATTTTTCTACTATATTCTTGATGGATTGCTGTCTGAGTGCTCTAGAGATAACACAGGCAGAGGTATTTGATATTCATCATTTGGTCTGATGTAGTCTACAAAATACCTTGTCCTAGAAACGTTAAAATAAAGCTTTAGCATATAATAGCAGATTGTATATCTGTCAAAGTAGATCTGCAATACATGTGAAAATTTGTGCAGTGGAAGATAAATTGTTCAAAATATTTTCATTTTCATAATACTCAAATTTTATCAGCTAAACCTTATTATATTTGTTTCAAATATAATAGTTAAAGTTTTTTCTGGAAGAATATACAGATTCAAATAAATAGTATAACAGTTGTTCACTCTGCTTTGTGTAAGTGCTATTTATGAAATAAAAAAAAAAAACCTGCTTCTAAAGACAGATCAGCCAAACAACTTTCTGCTACAGTATAGCTTGGAAAAAAACTCAACCAAAACCAACCAACCAACCAAAAACCACAAAACCCCTAAAACCACCACCACCAACAGCAACAACAAAATCATCCCATAATAATAATAATAATAAAAAAAATATTTTGACTAAATGATGATTATTCACAATTATGTACAGGTAGGAGTTAACCATTAACATAGGCTTTGCAAAGGTTTAGGTAAAGATGGATCAAAAAAGAGTGAAAACAAAAGCTGCAGGTTGTATTCAGAATTCTCTGGAGATCAAGAATGCCTTTCTGTTGTGAAATCCTTTCTTTACAAAAATTTTACTAGAAGAAGAATAGGACTGCTCTTCCACTAAAACAAGTAAAAGGTTCTCTCTCCAGAGACACTAACACATACTGGTAATCTTAATATGACTTTTGGAGAGCATCCTGGGCTGAAATGTAAAATCCCTGCCATGCAAGATTTTCAGGGAGACTCAATAATTTTATTTTTTTTCCCCCCTTGTACCTGAAGGCTTATGTTAATCCAGTCAGTAAAGCCAGTAATTTATTGAACATACAAGGATGGAAGTCATTTGGGTTGTCTGTGTTTATTTTGCTTTTGTAAACTACATTTAACAGAGGGTGATCTCCTGTGACAGCAACTGTATCTCACTGTTGGGAATGTGCCACGAAAATCCTCCAGTTTCTACTGCACAGACAGGGGCCCTGTCTAATTACAGATTTTTTTCCTCTTAAGCTCCAGAAAATCAAAGGATCACAGCATACCAATACTATAAAGCTCTGGAGAGAGGATAACCCCTTTTAGAAGAAATATCACCTATGGCTGGAAGACAGTAGAGTAAAAGCTGTTTGAGAGATGTTTGAAGCTGGAATTTAGTAATCAAAAGTTACCAACGGTGCTCTTTCACCAGAAGCATTTATACTTTTTTGTTATACTCAGTCCTGGAGAAGCCACCAAGAAAAGTGTAGATATGCTTCTGCAAAATTCTGCTTCAAGGACAAAATTCCCAGTATCACAAATGAGAAGCTGAAACCTGTTCTTTTCTCTTTGTTGTTGTTTAAATAATTATTTTAGATGTACAAGGGAAACCGATAAATCAAACAGTAGTTTTAAATGCTGACTTTCTTTGGAAAATAGTGTGTATTTCCAATATGTTGCAATAATAGTTTGCTTTTTTTTTGCTTAGAGGAGGAGTGACAATAATAAGTAAATACTAATGTCATTGTCACCTGCAATGAGTTCTTAAGGCCACAAAATGCTCGTGTACTCACTACCTAAAGGAACACTGATGGTTAAGATACACACATGCAACTTAAGACCATGAATTTTCATGAAATAATTTTTCCAAATGTGATATGGTTTTGGCTAGACAGATGTGTAACACACAGTAAGGGTGACAGCTCATGCAAACTATAGAAATGGTTCAGATTAGAAGTGAAGTCTTGCAAAAGGTTTTGGAAGATAATTAAGAGAACTTTGATTTTTTTGGCAAAATGAAGTCCTGCAGAAAGAGGACTAAGATTAATCAAGGCCAGAGCCTCATTTTTATGTCTCCTGCCTGATCAACCTAGTGGCACGTGTCCAACATGAAGTACTACTGAGACAGAATGGCAATCAGTAAATTAAGTTTCCTAACTAAACTTTCTGGATCATATGCTCCAAACCCTAGGGATTATTTCCTGTCTCATGATCTGTTCAGTTTGAGGTGCACATCTACTCATAAATCTCTTGGATTAAACTATCTGGAAGACTTTTATGTAGGAACAAAAGATCATAAATGAGAACCCCTTCCTCTGTGAGACGAATCTGATTTTACAGTGTTACATGTGTGCCCCCTCCAAATAACAAACACTAAAATAAAGTAGAGGGAATAATTTCTAGACCCAAAATAAGCTTTTGTACTAAACCCTTTTTTGTCCAAAGGGTTCTATCACTCACACATCTGTTTAGCTTTGGCCACTCAGAATATATAGAAGTGATCTGATGGTGATGGATGACTCACTTAAGTTCTGCTCTCAGAAATGAATCATTCCATTCCCCTGCCTAGAAGATGATGGAAGAAGGTATTTTCACCAATATTGTTGTTTTTGAAACTGGGGTGAGGGTGTATCCACTAGGATCCAAAGGTCATACATCAATTTGGTGATAGGCAACAAAAAAAGTTGGGTACTCAAGGAATTCCTTTAAGGAAACCATATGTGTGGAGGATTGGGTATAAAATGCAAGTACTTTCTTGTGGCAAATTTTTTGGTATCATAAAGGAATGATGTATAAGACAAAGACAGAAAATGTGTTTATAAGCATGCTGGCAATACAGCTTCTATTTTCTAAGGTTTGGTAGAACAAGGAGCTTTTTTCCCAGAGGAGATAATATAAACATTCAGTACACTTAATTGTGTTTAGACCCTAAATCATTCAATGCTTACAGTGTTCAAAACTTTATCTTATACGTTTGCTTCTGTTAAACCCAGAGTGATACACTGTTACACTATATGACTACATCCTAAAAAAAATTTAACAGGAATCTGTTCAAAGAAAGAAAATTTTAACTGAAGTAATAAAAAGTGACACTTTCTTTAAGAGAAGTTTCTAAGACAATAGAGTATCATACGTAATGAAAAATAAACCCAAAATAACAAAATTTTGTGGATTGTGAATTTTATCTCTAGGTTTATTATTACATTCAGCAAGATATCAAGAAGTTCTTCAGGCCTTCAGCCTCTGAGAATGATGCATGTTATCTTCATCCTGGAACTTTAAGAGTTTTGAAACATTATGACTTATTCTCAAAGATTTTGTATATATGGAATAGGATTGAAGGTGGAAAATGTGCCCCCTTTTGTTTTTGTAGTAAGTAGTCCAGCATAGCACCAGTCACTTTGGTCACTAAAAATAATGGTTATAAAACTGTTATGAAAGTCTCAATTAGTTTTAGTTTATAGTTCTAAATCTAATTCACCCTGTTGATTCAATTTGCAACAAGATGAGAGCCATTAAAGTTTAAGCTTAAGCTTAAGCTTACTTGAATTGGATGCCACTACCAGTGATTTCTTTGGCATATTTCCAATAAATAGTTTCAAAGTGTCCTGATAGTAAGACCTGACATAAATTTCTGTGTATAATTCTACATTCTTCCTTCCCCCCATCCATTACAGGTTTATATATTTATAAAGCAGCCCGAATATTACAATGATTGAACTATTATAGCAGTGCAGCAAGAAATTGGACCTTACAAATGGGTAGTCAGGCTGAACCCCAAGAAGAGAGCATCATGCATTCATCTGGAAGGGGTATTTTCAGGTCTCAAAGCAAAGAAGTGTAGAATATTTTTTTTCTCCTCTTTTTAACAGTGCATTCTTACTATGTGGACCCAGTCACTTTAAAAGTAATAGAACACAACTCATCACACCATTTATTTCAAAGATTTAATACAATTCTATTTGGTAATGAATAAAAAAATCTGGTTCAGATTTTTTTTCTCCTGCTCCTTTCTTAGAATTTTTTTTTTTTTTTTTTTTTTTTTTTTTTTTTTTGTGGAAATGAATCATATTTTTGGCACACTGGTAGGACACTTGCCTTTATATCTTACTTTTGCAGATCACTGATCTGCTGTTTTGGCATATTTAAACAAACCATATGAAGTCAGTTTCTCCCAGTATTTCAAATTATTTAAAGCTTCCCATTACCCTGCCCTCTTTAATGCTATTTTTGTTTAGCAATTGGATTTCTTTTTTACATTATGGAGCAATTCTGCACTATATTCCATATACTGCTTCTGGGTAACCTTTGAAGGCAAGCTGTCTTACAGTGATAGCCTTCTTCCTGCCTCCGAGTTCTTCCTGAGTTTATTAACTTTGGCTGGAAATGTTTAGAGTTACGCTTTTACTGCCATCTAGTGCCAGAATTTAAAAAAAAAATAAAAAATAAAAATAAAAAAATCCTTTATCTTTTGGTTTGAAAGTGGGCTAACAGGCTATAAGTGAGACTATTCTATCTCTAGATTAATACGATTAACACAGGAAAGTCATAAGACCTTTGAGATTTTAGAATGTTAAGGAGATGGGTCAACATGTACTAAATTGACATATATTTGATTTAGTGTCCTCTACTATGTTTGCCCATACGTGAGTATCACATTTATTTTGGTATCTACTATTAAACTGAAAGTAAATCAACAATACATTGTACACATACTATAATCTTTTACACTTCATTGTAAATATGACTACACTTGCCTATACGTTTTAGCTGGGATAGAGTTAATTTTTTTCATAACAGCTCTTATGGTGCTATATTTTGAATTTGTAATGAAAATAGTGTTGATAAATTAGGGAAGTTTTAGTTAGTGCTATACAGCACTTGTGCAGCATAAAGGTCTTTCCTGCTTCTCATAACCTTCTACAATAAGTTTGCACAATAAGTTGGAAGAAGATAAAACCAGGACAGCTGACTCCAGTGGACCAAAGGGACGTTCATTGCCAGATGATGTGCTCGGCAATAAAAGCTGTGAGGAAGAAGGAGGAAGGGGGGTAGTTATGGCGCTTGTCCTCCTAAGTCACACTTATGCATGATGGAACCATTATCCTGAAGATGGCTGAACACCTGAACAGCTTTGCTTTCACATACAAATTTTACTTTACCTATTTAACTGTCTTTATCCCAACCCACATATTTTCTTACTTTTATCTTTCTGATTTTTTCTCCTATCCCACCAGAGAGGAGTGAGTGAGTGGTTGTGCAGGACTGAGCTGACTACCTGGGCTAAACCACAGCAACTTGTACACACAGAACAAAAGAACTGTGCAGCTTAACAAAAAAAATAATTTTATGTGAATGTGTTGGAGTTCATAGAAACATAGATTAGTTTGAGTTGGAAGGGCTCTTTAAAGTTTATATAGTCCAAGGCTGGACTATATAAATGAGCAGGGACATCTTCAAATAGATAAGGTTGTTCGGAGCCCCATCCAACCTGACCTTGTACGCTTCCAGGGATGGGGCATCTACCACCTCTCTGGGCAACCTTTTTCAGCATCCCCATTGTAAAAAGTTTCTTCCTTATACTGGATCATGTTGAGCTTTTCATCCACCAGTACCCTCAAATCCTTCTCATCAAGGCTTTCAATCCCTTCATCCTCCAGCCTGTATTGATACTGCAGGTTGACCCTACCTAAGAGCAGCACCCTGCATGAGGTTCACACAGGTTCACTTCTTGAGCCTGTCCAGGTAGCTCTGGATAACATCTTGACTCTCATACATGTCAACTGTAAAAATCAGTCGTGCTGTTGTCTGCAGACTTGCCAAGGGAGCACTCAATTCCACTATGTCACCAATGAAGACATTGAATAGTCCAGTATAGGACCCATAGGGTCCCAGTACAGACCCCTGAAGGACACCACTTGTCATTGATCATTGAGCCATTGACCACTACCCTGTGGATGCAACCATCCAACCACTTCCTCATCCAATGAACACTACACCTGTCAAATCCATACCTCTCCAATTTAGAGAGAAGGATGTTGGGGAAGAATGTGTCAAAGGCCTTACAGAATCCAGATAGATGACATCCATTGTTCTTCCCTTGTCCACTGATTTACTCTCTCCCATCATAGAAGGCCAGTACATTGGTCAGGTGGACTTGGCCTTGGTGAAGCCATGTTTGCTGTCTCAAATCACCTCCCTGTCCTCTATATGCCTTAGTTCTAATCTAGGAGGATTAGATCTGTTCCATGATCTTCCTAGGCATAGAGGTGAGCCTGACAGGTTGGTAGTTACAAGAGGTATCCTTTTTTCTTTTTTTTTTTTTTTTTTTTTTTTTTTTTTTTTAATGGGTGCAATGTTTCCCTTTTTTCAGTCACTGGGGACTTCAGCTGACTGTCATCACTTTTCAAATACCATGAAGAGTGGCTTGGAAACTACACCAGCCAGAAGGCTTTAGTTAAGAAAAGCAAGGGAATCTCAAAGTGACATACCACCTATTATCTCAGAGGAGAAAGGAGAAAATCGTAAGAAGAAATAGAAATTAAAACCAAAATAAAATATACAAGCAACTGTCATTAAGGTTTAGGCCCCATTGTGATTGAAGCAAAGTCTGACAGTGATGAGTACAGTGTAAATATTGAAGTTGTGTAGGTTTTTCTCCTTTAGAGCCTGAAATATTTGCTTTATTGACCAAAATTGGATAATTAGGTTAAGAAAAACATTTTTAAAGTTTAAAAAAATTGTTTTTAAACAATTTTAAACAATTTAACATTTTTAAAGTTTAAAAAAGTTGTTTCTTCTATGTGGTTCAACTCTGCTATTTATCTTATTTTTTAATTTTTTTTTTTTTTTTCAAATAACATTCTGGGAGTCAACCACTGTAGTAACTAGACTTTCCAGAGCTCTAATAGGGGTCATGTTAATGTCATAACATATTGTGTTATAAAAATACAACATCCTATCAAATTTCTGTATTGTTGATATAATAATAATTTAATCTCATTGATATGTCAAGTTTATAGCAGTCATAGTATAGGCAATTTTGTTGGCAGCAGGTATGGTATTAACAATAACATTGTATCAGTTCTGCTTTGGCCATAAATTTTGCTTTGAAATTGCCCACAGACAGTTTATGAAAACTATGTGGGCTATCCACCTAGCTTTCTATTAAAAGTTTGCATACTTGTGATGGTTAATTCTAGGAAATATTGCATTAAATGTTCCTGACTATATCAAGAATACTATTCCTGACATGAATAGATAAAGTGACAAAATGAAAGAACATGGACTTTATATGCCCTATTCCTACACGGTAACTTCTTTATTGAGCATTTTCAAAAAGTAACTGAGAAATGGAAAAAAGCTGGAAACCAGAAAGTACCAAGACAAATTTTCTGGTTTTTGCTACATGGTAGTTTTGCTGAAAAGTTATATCGTCTTATTGCTCTACAATAGATTTGCTTTATATTACTTTGTATTGCTGAAAAGAAACTATGTATAACTCATGCTTGATGAAGCACTTCTCAATTGGAATTTGATTTCTTACTTTCTAAAAAAGTAGAATAAAATAGAATAAAAAGTAGAGAAAAGTATTGCTAGCCAAAAGCAGACAGACCTACATTTGCATCACTTTTTATAGTGTTAGATCAGAACAGCTTGGTCATGTAGAACATTTTGTTTTCAAGCTTATGTATGTAATAAAACACTCACCAAGTAATTGATTAAATATGTCTATTAACATGTGCACATTAACATCATATTTCCCTAATGGTTTGGTTCTGGAATTAGCTTGCAGACCATGTTGAAAATAATTAATTCATATGAATATAAAATATGCAAAAATTTAGAAGATACTGTTTGCAATTCAGTCACAGGATGGAGTTTGATTTCTGGGTTTTGGTTTTTTTTTTTTTTTGTTTTGTATTTTTTTTTCTGTTTCTTTAACAGAACAGTAATATGTTTAGATAAAATTAACATCTAAAATTAACATCCAAATTTCCCTCACCACCACCACCAACTCTGCATTTTCTCTCAAAGAAAAAGGATAGCTCTCAGAGGAGCTATCTTTGACATAATTGAAACAGTTTACCTTTTTAGAAAAGTTCTTGTAATTGTTGCTTGTTTCTCTTTTTT
>VZRU01017557.1:347141-364058 GCA_013398155.1 Pedionomus torquatus | reverse complement strand
TTCTGCTGTTTTTTTTTTTTTTTTTTTGTGTGACAGTAACATTTGCTCTTTTCCCGTAATATTCAAAGGATAAGAACCATGGGATACAAAGGCACTGAGAAATGTGAACAAAAGTTCTGACTTTTGAGAAAGGTTCTCCGTTTGCTGGAAGATTCATTACTTTTTTTTTTTTCTCAGAGCCAAGGGAATGGAGGTGGCTGAGTGAAATATGTATGTGTTTTGCAACATAAGCCTGGCCCTAACATCAGGAAAGTGGAATCAGAAAAAGAAGTTAAAATCTCCATTTCTGTGTCTTACCTGGAATGCTGTTGTGTCTTCTGTTTTGATGCAAAGGCAGCAGCAAAAGTGAAGACAGTGCAGTTAAGGGAGATCATATATGGAGAAGAGATTTTCAGAGGAAAAGAGTTTATTTTCAAATTAACTTCTTAGATGCTGCATGCATCTCTGTTTCTGCACATCTAACCCAGCTCATTTCCTTAAAAAGCTCAATAGTTGTAGAACATGACATTCTTTGACACTCTGCCTTCATCTTCCTGTGAACATTATAACAAGAGAGAAGGTGGCCCTGAATTCATTCTATTTTGGGTATTCAAAACACAACTGCTGCTCAAGGCTTTCAGTTTTCATGACACAGTTTAAGTCAAATTGTCAACACTTGCCTTAGACTGTCAGCTTCAGTAAATATTGATTCTACAATTGCACCACACAGGCATATTAAAAACAAATGCATGTGCTTGTGCAACATCCCACTTCATCTTTAGTCAACTAAAATTAATCATAATCTCACTATGAGGTCCCTTATGGTGGGACTTGATCACATAGAATCTGGTTTTTCATGAATTAGAGTACTTATTAGCTGCTATGAAGATCCTCTTCTGATACTTCTTGCAGAAATATGTTGTGGCTCACAGAAAACAGTTCCTCTCTGTTTGTGTTCTGTTTTTAACCTAGGCTTGATGAATTCACACCAGAACGCTATGCTGCCACACCAGAAGACTGTGCTGCCTTACAGAAAGACATGGACAGGCTGGAGTTGGGCAGAGAGAAACCTGATGAAATTCAAAAAAGGCAAGTGTAGGGCACTGTACCTGGGGAGAAATAACTCCATATACCAGTACAGGCTGGGGGCTGACCTGCTGGAGAACACTCTGTGAAAAAAGACCTGGGAGTCCTGGTGGACAACAGAAAGACCATGAGCCAGCAATGTGCCCTTGTAGCCAAAAAGACCAATGACATCTTGGGGTACATCAAGAAGATTGTGGCAAACAGGTTGAGAGAGGTTATCCTGCCCCTCTACTCTGCCCTGGTGAGGCCCCACCTGGAGTACTATGTCCAGTTCTGGGCTCCCCAGTTCAAAAAAGACAGCAAATTGCTGTAGAGAATACAGCAGAGAACCACAAAGATGACCAGGAGACAAAAATATCTTTCTTATGAGGAAAGGCTGAGGTACTTGGGTCTTTTTAGTTTGCAGAAGAGAAGACTGAGGGAGGATTTTATCAGTGCTTAAAAATACTTAAAGGGTGTGTGTCAAGAAGAAGGGCCCAGTCTTTTTTCAGTGGTGCCCAGTGACAGGACAAGAGGAAACAAACTTGAACATAGAAAGTTCCATCTAACCATAAAGTGGAATTTCTTTCCTGCAAGGGTGGCAGAGCACTGGAACAGGCTGCTCAGAGAGGTGGTGTGGTCTCTGTTTCTGAGACTTTTGAAACCTGCCTGGACGTGTCCCTGTGCAATGTGCTCTACATGGACCTCCTCTGGCAGTGGGGTTGGACTAGATGGTCTCCAGACGTCTCTCCCAAACCCATATCATTCTGTGATTCCGTGAATGACATCAGTTTAACAGTTTTCAATTAACTAATACCATGTTGTTGATACATTATTAGTTCTTAAGATTCCTATTAATGACAGAAATAAACAGTTTCTATTTTTTTTACCTCTACATATTATTACTAGTTACATATAGATAGTAGCAAAAAGTTACCAAAGCTATGACCATTATTGTAACTCAAACTTCTCACATACTCAGTGAAAAGTTTTAAAGGCAGAACAGCTAGGGTGGCTTTGCAAGAGAGTGCTTTGGACACAGCTGATATTATCAAAGACTAGAATAAAGAAGATGGGGAAATTTTTTGTTATAGTATCATTAAAATAATATAGATAATGCTGCCATCATCCAATTATATTTACCTCATAATTAATGTGAAATAAAAAACAACAACTCATGTAAGAATAATTCTAGAACTTTATTGCAGTCATTGGATTTCATTTCAGTGAAAGAAAAGAAAATAAAAAATTGAAATAGCAATAAATAAGATAGGGAATATGAACTTTAGAAACTAAGTGTATTTTTCTGAAAGGCAAAGACAAAGCTTGGAGAATTCTTTGGCTATGTTGGGGTATTTTGTTTGGTTTTGGGGTTCGTTGTTGTTTTTCTTCTAACATTTGATCAATAATCTTAATACTCTTTGTATGAAATTCAAGGCATTTTGTGCTGAAATATCTGGAGACACCAATGTGCCTCATATCCTGCTATACTCTGGTATAGTCCTCTGCTGGTTGTTTTAGATCATAATGAAAATTATGCTTACCCAGTTGAAATCAATAAAATTAGAATGGATAGATTTTCATTTAAGAAATGCCAATGACCATTTCTACTTAAAGCTAGAATACACAAAATTATGATCTTCCAGCTAGGAAATAAAATTTCATCTTTTAAAAACCCCATTTTATTTCTCATATAATTCAATATGAACATTAAAAACTCTAGAAAAACAAATTTACATTATAATTATAGAATAATTACTCAATATTTTGGATCTCAGCAATATCAAAAAAAAATTGCTTCTTAGGAAAATTGTAAATATGGTGAACTGAAAATATTTAAAAGGCTGTTTTTTACTTTTTATCCTTAAAATTTAAAGTTTGACAGTTTTCTATTCTGTACAGTGTTCTGATTTTAAAGCTGTTATTCTGTCTGTCTGTTTCCACAAAGAATGAGAAGGGAGGAGTCAGAGACAGGAAAGTAGCAAACTATCCTGGTAGTATTTTATTATTGTATTGTAACAGCTCTTCAAATCTTAGTAACTAGGAAGGGCTTTCTGCGAATATCGAAGGGCTTCACAATGAATGCACATTACGACAACATGTATGTGCATAGTTAGTATTTCAACAGCGTTCATCTGTAATGAAATGAGTATTTGATTTTGGGCATTTTCACAGTTGCAATATAATATTTAGTGTGTGGCTCATGTAGAGCATGGCATAACTTTCATAGAATGCATAGTTTGGTAAACAGAACAAGCTTCAAGAAGCTGATGGTACAAAGTTGAAGAAGGTTAGAAATGGTAACCAAAATGTTTGTGTCACATGGTGTTCAAACCCTCATGAAAATTACTTAATGAATTTCCATAATGTATTACATAACAAAATCATTCTTGCTGTCTAGGCATGTAAATGAAATTTTGTTGTCAAGTCCTAAGAATTCTCTTTTTCTTCCAGTGGTACATCTTTCCAGCAATCAGGGCATTTCCCTTTCTTTTCTATGATTCCACAGTAGGACAGGACAGATTTCTGTACTTGGCAGCTGGCAGCAATTTCTTCTAAGAGCAACATGATAACAGCAGGTACCAAAATCTTTACTGAATAACAATTTATTTCCAAAATTTCCAAATTGGAACTATATCTTCACCTTCTGGAATAGCTTATCTAGTACTGACAGAGTTATTAGTTTCTTCTTTCTTGTTTAAAGGCAAGGTTTAGCTAAGGGCATTTATATATGCACTGCAATTTTATACTTATTTGTGACACCACATTCTTCAAATAAATAGATATAGGTGTTAAAATTTGGGTCTAACTAGTAGTCTCAAGACTTCCAGTCCATCTGTACTAGAATATCTCTTACTGGACCACTTTATTGACAAGCCATGTCATAGATAAATAATTCTGCAGTGTTGACTAATGTGTGGAAGTGTTTTCAACTCAGTCTACTGGGTACAAACTATCAACAGAGTCAGATATTAAAAGTTTGCACTTGTGATCTTCAACAGGTAATGTCTGAAAGAAGAGGAATTTCAAGGTAGGTGATATCCAGTAAAATGATGAAATGCTTATGTACAAATAATTTGTAAAATAACATACTAAAGGAACTCTTACTTTTCAAACACACACCGCAGTTTCCCACACAGTTTTTCACAGCACTGATACTCATGTGGGTATAAAGCAGACATAATCAATTCAAGTTCAGAATATAAAAAATAAGTACTGTCTGAGAAGTACCACACTTTTTCTCCCAAAAAAAAATAAATGTAAAATAACAAGATAATGGAAACCATTTTTATTCTCTATTTGTACTAAATAAATAATAAAAATACAATAATGCATAATGAATAAAGGATGGCAAATAAAACTCACTCCCTGATGCCAAGAATTCTTTTCCCCATGAACAGCAAATGAAAAGTGTGAAAAATGCAGTATTCCTTACTATAATTATTTTTAGCTCCATGAATGGTATGCCCAGACAATATTAAAGTCCATGAGGTCCTTATGGTATGTCCCTCATGAACAGGGATCATACAGTATTCAGAAGACATTTTAAAAGGTTGGGATGTTTTTTTATCAGCTCGTTGATCACAGAGAGAACAGAATTCCTAGTACAGGTTATTTCTAGATTGTTCTTTTTTGGGCTTTTTTTGTTTTTGTTTTTGTTTTTGGTTTTTTTTGGTTGGTTGGTTGGTTGGTTGTTTTTTTGTTTTTTTTTAAAGACTACGTGGTAACTTGCAATCTTTGGCATGACTTTAAAAAATTATCTGTAAGGAATTCTTCATTCCATTCCTGCTTTGTATTCTCTGTGAGAACATCATGACTATACGGGAAAACAGAACAATGCCCTCTTTTTTATCCAGAAAATGACTGACTCTTCATGGTTACACTAAAAGTTCACTCAATGTGAAGAGTGAAGTCCCATCAAAGCCAATGGAGCTGTGTAATCTTTTATCAGCAGTGGATTTAACTAGGGACTTCCTTGTCTTCTTTTGGCTGGGGTGACCAACATTGCCTTCAGACAGCCTAGCTCAGCAGTGTCTCACAAGACTCTGGTGAGACATATACTATCTTTAAATGGCTATATGCTTATTAGGTGCATTGGCATTTTTTCTTATTATTTCCAACTGTTCCTTAAATACACAAATAATTCCTCAAATCTTTGCTGCTGCTTTCTATTTAAGACCTATTTGTGTTCCATTTTTAAATATTTTCTTTTGTAGGATGTTTTTCAAATAATTGTCCTACAGTAAACCACATACGATGTTGACAAACCATGCATGATTATTTTGGATTTAACTGCAATTTGTAAATAATTTATGTCAAAAAAACTATTTCACTTTGTTGACAACAGAGTTAATTGTCAACAAAGAGGGAAATGTGCAAACAGGCACAGCATATTGAAGAACAGACTGCAAACACACAAGGAAAGATAGATTTAGATTGCAGGAAATAAAATGTGTTTGCAGAATAAATACCTTGTAAACAACCATGATTTTTAAGGAAAAAAAAGATCCAGGGGGGAAAAAAAACCACAAAACCCAACAACAAAAACAAACCAATCAAGCTTGTTCTAGAGACATAATATGACAAAATAAACTCCTGCATTATAATGGCATTAAGGTGACAAGAAAATCTTTGAGAGAATAACAATGAGACCAATTAGACTATCTGAATAAATCTAATAGGCTATGATTGTTAATAAGATGCTGGAGGGAGTTGATTTGACCTAGGGAAAAAATACAGAAGAAAAAAATTTAAATGTAAGAAAAAGTTGGAATCTTAAGAGGATCCCAGGGCTGTATTTTATGTATATGCACATTCTTATGGCTCTGTTTTGTTGCCATTAAGTTTCATACCTCCAACACAGTTTGTCAGATAAATATTCTTCCTGTGAGAGATGTAAACACCAGCTTTTCTGAGTGATAACAACTATAAAAAGTGGTTGAAATGAAGTGGTCACATCAGTTAATACAGAATGGGTAAGTCATTTCATCCATGGCGTATTGCAGTGCAGAAGATAATTCATTAGGGTGATTCCCCTGCTTATTCACACATGCACCATTCTCATCCATCACTCATATAGGATTCAATAACAGCATAATAGAAACAAAAGCCCTTGTCAAGGTGGCATGGGATTCTTGTCTAATATTCAGTTAATAGGAATGAACAAGGTCACAACAGAAGCTAATTTGGCATGTCAATTTGAAAAGTGCCAGTGTCCTACTGGGTTTTAAAGACATACATATTCTTTTTGCCTGTATTCAGGGGTACATACCCCTTAATGTGTGTTCCTTAATGTTCTTATTAAAAAGGCACACTGTTATCTCAGCTCTAAGGCTGAGAAGCGGCACCCTGTTCTGGTTTGTCAAAGGATGAGTTGCTCCTGTCAGCAGTTCTTGTCAGGAAAAATGAGGTATGTATCTGCACTACATACAGTGACTGTTTCCAAATGAGACACCATCACTTGAATACCTGACAATTGCTTTGGCTGTTGTCATCTACTTTCTGTTACATTCAAATCTATCACACCTTATGCAAAAGTGAAGAGGTCGCCATAGCAACTTAATAAGAAGGAGAAAAACATACACTGTTTTGCCTTAATATTCTTTTTTGTTTTCCTTTTTTTTTTTTTTCTTTTTTTCTTCCCTTGACTTGATAAGGGAAACACTGTCCATTAGACAAAAATATAAATAGAAAATATTTGGTACCAAACTTCTTTTTTTTCTCTTTGTTTGCAATCAAAATCTTTCCTTTTGCATCTTTCCCTTCTATTACAATTGAAGATATGTGTATATATCATATATACATATAAAATGATACACTATTTTGAGAAATACGATAAAGAAAGGAACCTAACAAAAATTTTTGCCATGTCAAGAGTTACATTCAGAAAAGGATCAGACATTTAAAAATAGGGTTTCCAAAAGGGTTTAGACATTAGACACCCACCTCTGATTGAATTCAACTCCTTTAGGCTTTTTGAAAAAAATTCTGCCAAAATGGTTAACATAAATACACACAGAGGGGTATTTTTTCCTATGGAAGAATTAAGATAATAGGAATGAAATATCAAGCTTTAGGGCACAAGGCAGCTGATAACTGATTGGAATAGAACAAGATTTTCCTTTTATGAACATCTCTTTGATACTCTGTCGGGCCCCATTACCTGTGACACATATATAACAGGGATTTCTTTAATTAAAAAGCATGCTAATTTCAAGTACATCCAAGTAGCTTAATTCTTATGCATATTGTACTGTTCAGTTAGCAGTGGGTAAAGTTTTTCAAAAATTATATTTCTCTCTCTTTTTGACTGCATATGGCAATTAGACACAGTACTTGTATTTAACCTTTGAAAGGTTTTATGTCAGTAAGTGAAATTTCAGAAAATAAAGAAAATGCTTTCAACTAAGATCAATATGAATGTTAGTGGTCATACACTTCCAAGTTATCCTTGCTCATACTAATAACGGCTTGTGTTTTCTTTCTTTTGTAGATACCTTTACAGTGGTTTTGGCAAAAGCATTTTATCAAGAAAGTTCATTTTTTTCAATTGTTTTTTAACATGCTATTTTAACAAACAGTATCAACCGGTTTGAATTTTCACAATTTTAAAACTGTGTAGTTTTAGTTTTCATGACATAAACCACTTCCATACTTCCATAAAAAAATTGGCACTGTGTGTTCTGTGCTTTTTGCCTTTATAGGTATGCCATTGCATAATTGCATAGGACTGTACACTCATGCTTGGACTGTGATGATTCTTAACTCTTGCATGTTTTCTACATATTCCTGCTTAAACCAGTTCAGTGGATCTTCCCGTGCATATTTTTACTTTATTTTTTAATTTTATTTATTATTTTATTTTTTACTTTTATTTATTTTGACTTCTTACTGATAGAATAGATAACCCATAGTACTTCTAGGGATAAATATCTTGTTTATACATCTGAAAGCTATGAAATTTCAGAAGACTTTCAGAAGATTTTTATAGTTACCTGGCAGGCTAATAATATAGCACAGACACTTGTGGCTGTAGTCATATATATTACATTTGATGTCAGTAAGGGTGTCAAGGTGTTCAACTATTTAAAAATTTCCCTGCTGCATCACAAATACTGCTCTTCATTTGGAAAGTTTTCAAAGACACAGGAATTAAGTTTCTAAGTCTCCACAGTTATGCCTCCTTTATATTTTCACAATAGAATTTGTTGGAATTAAGAAAAAGGAAAGAAAAAAATAAAAAAGAGAATTATAGCCTGTATATTTACTTTAAGAAAAGCAAGAAAATAAAATGCATAGTAGGAAGGTAAAGGTATAGAATTCATATAAGCTATCGTTCTCTTTCAGAGAGCTACAACTCTACTCAAAATATAATAAAAATAGGGTCAGCCTTCAAATGCTGTCAATTACAGTTAGACTGGCAGAAGCTCGACTACTCTAAATTAAAGAGGAACTGCATGAAATATTGAATAGATTTTGATCATGGCATGAAACACACTATTTTATTTATGATATGTATTAATTAATTCATTAAGAACTCAGTTATGAGTCTGGCTACAAGGCTAGATGAAGCTGCAAGGCTAGATAAAACTTCTTTGCTTGCTGAGGTTATCTGCATCACTAGGCTACTCAAGGGTAAAATATATATAGTCAGGTAGGTAGACAAACAAATAGAGATGCTGAAAAACTGTAATTTTTCTTTCTATCTTAGTAAGAAGTTTATAGATACACAAAGATAGGGTCTGTGCCTTGTTCTAGCAACCAGAATTTAATTTTCAGTTAAATCAGTTTAGTCTTGCCAAACATCAGCACTGTAGAATTCTAGGAATGACCTCCTTTTATCCACTCCCCTTTTCTTCAGGCTCTTTGATGCAGATCATTTCATACCCTCAAGCGGGGTTTTTGTAAGTGGGCTCTGAAGGATGAAAGGTTCCTTGCCTAGAGAACTCTTTGCTCTGTGTTGGAGTATATGGGTGAACCAAGGTTGGAACTAGGAGTGACACGAAGTGAATGTATGTTTTTTTTCATTTACAGACCTTTTTTTCTTGACAGTAATGACTAGTCAGAGGCAGTATAGGAGCAAGAGATGGACCAAGAGAAATCAATAATATTTTATTTCCTTTTTAAAGCTGCAACTAAACTTTTGGAACTCTAAGAGCCGGTATTTTTTGTCTGGAGTAGCACAGATTATATGATGTCAGGCCTGATGATTAGACTTAGTGCAATAGAGATAAAAGTACCAAGGGTTATGACAGATATATAAAAGAAGTTATCCAACACAGAGAACTTGGGGACAGTAAGTGCAGTTACTGATTAAAAGTTGCTGCTGTGAAATTAAAATCCTGAAATTTTCAGTCTTTGCAGTAAATAGTAAATATTTTGGTATGTCTTCCTAAGCCATTTGCACAATTTAGATTTAATATATGTGTGGAGATTTGTAAGGAATTTGTTTTCACCTGAAATGTCTATTTACTTCTTGTATCATATTTATAGTAATTACATAAATTTGAGCTAATCAGTCAGGTATATGAAATATGATTCAATCTTAGAAGTAGTAAATTTATGAAAGCTAGGAGTTGTTTCTATGTTATACAGCATATGTAAATAGTAATTTCTACATAGTGTTACATGTTAAGATTTCTTAACAGAAGAAGCTGAGTAACAATGGATATGGCAATTTTTTGAAGACTAGAAGGAAATAGCAATGATTGCAAAAAGGTTTTCATTCATTCTCATTTTTATGGAAACATTGGTGGGTTGTTCCTGTGAAAAGTTTAACACTTGCCTTTTATATATAGCAACTGAAATCTCAATAACTGCTGTCTTATTTAGCAAATACTAGTTTACTTAGAAGTAACTTTCCAGTGGATCATATTTAGAACTGATTTTCTTGTAATCAAAGAGTTATTTACCTTGCCCTTAAGCCTGTATCTTTAAAGTATTTATTTTCTTGGTAGTGTAAATGTCTGCCCACAATTTTCCTATATGCATCTAATATGGATTCTTGCTCAGAAACTTAAAAAAAAAAATCTTCTATCTGCTGTAAGGATTCAGAAGAAAGTAAATTGGAAACTTTACACTGAAAACCCACATTCTGTGTAAATCTGAACATAACTTCATAAACGTTAAGATACGTTTCAGGTTAGAGTGGGCTCACTTCCACAAAAGCAGAAAAATATAGACAGAAGGTCGTAGGTCAGTCTCTAAAGTCATCATTCTGACTGAGAATGGTATGAAGAAACATTGTGGTGTGAAGAACCTTTAAGTGAAGGGGAAGTTGTTTCTACCTAAAATTGCCACTTACGTATTTTTAAAAAGAAGAAGAGAGGTCAGGAAAGTGAAAAAAACAAATGTTTCTTTATCTTTTCTGTCTCTCTACCTATGCCATGATAAAACAGCTGCAAAGTTTCTTTTCATCTCTCCAGCCTGACTCCATTCTCTGCAACATAATAAAAGTTTCTGTATCTCATGCACTAGAAAGTAAGAACAGCACTATAGTTTACAGGCCTAGTTTTCTGTGAGATACTTGTAAAGCTAGATCCAGCTAGAAAAAACACAGAAATCTTAGGATGATATTGATGTTGGGTTTTAGGCTAATAAGATTGGAAGTGTTTGTTGGACAAAAACATTTTGGAAAATTTATTTACTACCCCAGCCATTAATTTACACTATATAATTCTAACTCTTAGGTGTATATATGAAGGTAAAGAACAAGTAGAGTTATATTAAAGTTAGGGCAGTGGTCTGGGTTCTGAATCAGTTCTGGGTCACTGGCAATGAACTGATATAGCTGTAAAACAAAACCATTGCAAGGGATACAGTGATGCTTATTGTATATTTGTTTCAATGTAAAATAGTCATATATAAGAAACATGCCTTATTTCTTAATTTGGATAGCAACTAAAATGTCAGGGATTCAAAGTTGTCCCCTTGAAATTGCTAACTTCTCCAGCCAATTCTTAGTGGAAGCAGGGGGAAGAGAGAGAATGAACTCTCATTACTTTCACAGTGTGACTCCAAATGTTATTTGTTAATTGTCCCCGTTCCTATTAAAAGTGTGAAAGTCTTTAAGAATAAAAATGTAAATGACCAGAAATAGGGTAGCCATCTCCTGCTGTTGTCCAAAACTTTGTAGTAAAACAATTCTTATGCAGTAGCATTTATGTATATTCATACATTTTGCTTCTCATCTGGCATAGTATGGAAAATATTCTGTATCAGTGGTTTAAGAATTGAGGGTGTTTAATTTTAAATACCTAGTCTCCCTTTGGATCCCACCAAGCTTCAATCTAATATACAGTCTTTGATTTTATGGCTCATTTATACAGAGTTTACAGGAATATTTTGAATTTGATGTTTGTTGCCTTTACAAGTTCCAATTAGGTTAATCTCCAGTTATCCCACTGTGTCACTTCACTCATTTACCATCTGATGGATCACTAAAATCTCACTCCTTTGAATACTGGCTATTATGGTTTATTCCAAAAATTCTGAAGTTTCCACAGTTTAATTTTTCACTTTTATTGAGCTTCCTCTATAAGCAGGAGGGAGGGTTAGAGTATTTTAACTTAAGCTGGAGACTGATGGGAACATCCCAGTATTAACACCGATGATCTGCAGTAAAAAGGCATAAAGTCAACAACCTGCCAGATTTGGAGTGTGAACGTGAACCTGCTGCTTCTCACATGAAGTTTTCAGGACTGCACTTTGTCTGTTTTTACACTTATTTTTAGTTTTGCTTCTCCTTGCATGTAAGCTTATAGCAATTTCAAATTGCAATCAAAGCAGAAAATAAGCAAATTTCACAAGTGCACTGTTTTCTGTTTCTTTTTCTTCACAAAAGAAAGGACTTTTGACACTTGTGAAGTTTATCATGCCTACAATATTACTAGTAAATCCTGGGGTTTTGTCCCTGCTCTGTATTATTGTATATTTGTCTGTATTCTTTGCATTTGACTCAGTTTAGCCAAAATTTCAACTTTAAATATATATACCAAATCTGTGATTTTTCTCCTAGGTTCTTTTGTTAACATCAAAGAGCAACATCAGAAAAGCTAAAAGGAATTTCTCACTGAAATAAATGAGGATATGAAGACAAGAAAATATACCGTTATAGTAAAGAAAATAATGGTAAGTTACAAAATATTTTGCTGTTTAAGGAACAGAAAAAGATTAAATATTAGTTAAAGAAATAATTGTAGAAAGCTAACATACCTTGCAGGGGGTCTGTAGCAAATGATACTCGTTAGCTTGTATTTAGGAAAGTGTACAGGATGATATACAGGATGGTATATGATCTACTCCGGAATTCTCATTTTCTATCAATTGATATGTAAGTAATAAGTTATAATATCCACTGTTTTCACCTAGTATCACTACTGAATTTTCAAACCACCTAAATAGGATGCCAGAAAGAATAAAAAAGATAGGTTGGTTGCTTTTAAAATATTTTTCAGTTGTAAGAGGATAAGAATGTGGATATCCTTAGAGACTCACTGGGTCTGTAGAGAAATAAAAGGTCAATTATTGCAATAAACAACTTAATTTAGATTGATTGCAAACTGAGTCTGAGTGTTCAATGGTGCTGTTGTGACCCAGATAATAAAAACTGTATAGGTTAATTAAAAATTTGGGGCAACTCAGTATTTAGCTAAAAACCCATTTGAATAGTTAGTTAAAAATTATGATACACTAGAGATTACGATTTTTTCTCCTCAGAGATGGCAAAAGTGACATGCAACACAGAGAAAATGGAACACTATTCTACTTCTTAGATTTCTACATGCAAGATCTTATTTTTAAGCACTTAAATTCTGTTAGTTATGGTGAAATAGATTAAGATAAATTGGCAGAAATTTATTTATTTGTATAATCTGAAGGTATCTCCCTTTAATTTTCAGAGGAAAGTGGTAACAGACAGCTATATATCATTTGTTACTTTAAAAGGTAAGTGACATAGTATCTCATTAATGAACATGAAAAAGACAGAGTGTAATTGAAAGAGAAATTCATACATATGTCAACAGCGGCGTAAATTTACTGAATTAACAAAATAAAATTAAATTTTTTAAAATATACTTAATATGTTAGAACAGCATCAGAACATAATTTATAATTCAGGTTTCAAGTAGACTTCTAAGCTTTAGGTTTGTTTTGCAGGTCAGCTACATTTATAGCACAAATAATTTTCTTCTAACAGTAACAAAAAAATCATACAGTATTGAAGGACACAGATTACTGGAAGAGGTGATAAGCAGAGAGATTAAATATAGCCAGGTTGTCAGCCTGGAGAAATGTCACAATCAACTACAAATATCTTCTGACTGAGTCCTGACTGCTTTTTTAAAAAGTGAGTCTTCAGTGTATGGTAGAATCTCAATGTGAATGGGAATTCACTTTTTCATCAAATCAGGTCATTTTCTTATATGGGTAAATGAGGTGTTTGGAGAATGGGTTTAGTAAACAGAATCTCAGAGCAGGTTCCTCTGATTGTGGCCAAATGCAAAGATCAGAAATTCTGTTTTCTTTAGAAGAAATAGCTCTATAAAGATACTTCAATGTTGTTACTGCAATCAGAAACTTTTTATCCAATTTGAAGCACAAGACATTTTATTTTAGATTTAGGGTTGTTTAAATCTCTTTTTTTAAAACTTTTTTTTTTTTTCTTAAATGTTAAATAAGAAGTTTGGCTAAGAAGAAAGGCCACCCCTAAAACAAATCTATTGGTTTTAGGAATGAAGAATTGTTTTGGTATTGTCCCTTCTAATTTTTTCTACTGTTTTTCCATGTGTTACAAATCCAGAAATATTTTTAGTTTTATTAGAACTCAGCTCTTTTCAAAATTTGTTATTTAATGGAAAAACTTGTTCTCTTCTCTCCTATGTTGGGCTCAACTCTTGCACAGTCCCTGAGTTCAGGTTCAGGCTGAGTTCTTCCTAAGATGAGGGAGTTGCCAGGGCTGATACTTACATTGATGGGGATTCCTCTTTAAATCAATGCTACTTATAAGGGAAGAATGGATTAAGGTATTTATATTACCTTTTGCCAAAGGAAAAAAAAAGTTTAAGGGATCATCTACTAGCTGATTTTCTTTGCAGCACTAATATAAATGCATTCAACTGAGGATTTATAATAAATAAATAAAACTGTAACCACATACCTAGGAAATACCACATATTGTTAAGCATACTTCTACTATACTTCTGTGAAACAGATATATCTCAAAGTTTAGTGAATGTGTTGGATGAAGTAAGATTAAGTCCAAACTTAATCTTAATATTCCAAGCTTTTAATGTAAATAGTTTTTTCCTTATTTGTGATTTTCCCAGCTTCAGTTCATAGATGGTATTTTAACTATGAAAACTATAATAAGACGCAATTCCTTTCTTGATATTCTCAAGGTGTTTGGTTCTGTAAAAAAAAAAAAAAAAAAAAAAAAAAAAAAAAAAAACAAAAAAACAGGAAAAGTTATTAAACACTATTCTCAATAGAAAACTGGTTCATACTCATGAGAAAAAGTAAGCCTTTTAACATTTAGACATTTCAAAAGCAAAAATATGTCAGTGTTATTACATACAAAGAGATTATGAACTTAATCCTGTAAAGGGACTGCAAAGGTTTATCTTTCTGTCAGTGTGGTCTCATCCCAAAATCAGTCTGACATTGTGAGTATAGTCATAAAGGAAAAAAAATCAAGATTCTAAAGTCTAGAAAAATGGATAATAGTGCTACTCAAAACACAAGAAATCTCAAACCCAGTTAAATTCATGTTTCACACTGGTGGGGAATGAGTGAGTGAGCATGTAATGACAAAGTTAGATAAAAGTTCTGATCGTGTTAGTTATCAAATAAACCTTAGTATTCAGATCTCCTATGGGTTGTCTTTTGCTCTTATTTGCCCATGAAATTTACCTGGTGTAGAAACCATTCAAATTTCAAAGGTTTTGAACACACAAAAGTTGTATTCCCTAAAACTCCTTGTTCTTTCATGTTGCCCCATGTTCTGTTCTTGTTTGTTTCTTTCTTTGTTGTTTATTTTACAAGATGCTATCAGACTATTAATAGTTTATTATGGATGAAAATTGTGTTTATTGTAAATTTATGGTGTGCTATGTATTTCATTTGAAATGTAAAATTAATACTACTGTACATACTGCTGAGTACCTTTCAAATTGTCTTTGGAGACAGAAGTCCTAGCTGGGTAGGAGTAATAAGGATGAGATAACTTGAAACAGTTAACTTTACCTGCAGTTTCTATATGGATTTTTCTTCAAACAATATTTTTCAGCGCATCACTTTCTCTTCACTTGTGAAAGAAGTATGAGTAGAGATGAGACAACTGTGTTGCAAAAGACACAGTCATTGGATGCTGTAAACCTAGGCAGTCATTCATATGGTGTATTTTCTCAACACTTAGAAGTGAGATGTGATAGTTCAGGGATTTGCAAGACACTTTCTGTGATATTCAATTCCTGTAAATTTAGCAGTCTAAAAGTTGAGCATTTAGTGACAGCAAGTATCTATGTTTCTGCTACGGTCAACAGTGAAGATTTAGAATTTTTAGCTGACAATTCATCTTATCTCCCCCATATCCCTTGCCTTAAGGTGAGAAAGTCTCCCTCTACATTTTCTCTCTTTCTGTTCAGTGGAAAGACCCTAGAAATTAACTTTGTTTAAGCTCTTAATCTTAGATATTTAAAACAAAGAAATGTATCCACCATTTGCAGCCCTTTCGAAGTATATTGCTGTCACAACTTACTTCTAAAGGGAAAGTTACCAGAAAATTCTTTGTGTTTAGTTGAATTCTTGTGTTCACATTTGTTTTTCTGAAAAGAAAAATACGATGTTTTTAGTAATTTACTTCAAAGTGACTAAACTTCCCCTTCCCCATTTATTGTTAAATGCCCTTTAGTTCTGTTTATAATAAATTCCATACTGAAAATTATAAGATAAAGCATGAGACATATCATGAGGAACATATTATCCTGAATTTGAAAATTCTGGTTTTATAAGTCAAACATGTAATGATTCACAGATATGTAATATAGTCCTGATAGTTCAGAAGATATGCAGAGTCTGTCATAAATTGGTAACTCAAAACTAGGTAAAGAATTAGAAATGTTTAGGGCAAAAAAGCAGTACACATACAGAGAAGGGATAAACATAATGTTTGTTACTCAAAGCCATAAAATTCCATGGAGGTCCAGGTGATAGATTAAGGAATTTTCATCCATGCTGAACTCTGTTTACCTCCAAGGAAAACCCGCCTAGGGTTAATTTATAGAGTAAATATAAAAACCAAGCAAACAAGCAAAAAACGCCTTCCACCTTAAAAAGCAGTCAGCTGGTATCACATCTGTATAGCTCTTGAGACTAATTACTGCAGAAAAAAAATGTTAATGGTGAAATGACGATAAAGAAAATGAATATAACTGAGATTGTGTCTGAAAGTATCATCTTATGTTGCCGAGCATTTCGATGCTAATAAAATTTAAATCTAAACCCAAGACAAGAAAGAGAGGAAATAAAGGAAAAATAACATGTAAGCATAAGAAGTAGTTGTAAAGTCAAGATAAATTATTGGGTGTGCAGGAATCTATTTTTATTCTGACATTATTGGTAGACAAATAATTACCACTATCAGTCCCACCTTATTAAATGTTATAATAAATGAAATGTGAAATGTTGTGGATATATGAATGTGATATTCTGCACTCTAGCATAAGGAAGAACTGCAGAAAAGTACAAAATAAAGCTTGCTATATCATAATTAGCCAGGGCAGTTCATAATTTTACCAGCAAGGCAAAAATAATATGTTGAGTATGGTATGTATGTGATATTTCTAAGCAGGGTTTAAAAAAAAAAAAAAAAAA
>VZRU01017557.1:314373-338208 GCA_013398155.1 Pedionomus torquatus | reverse complement strand
TGTCCTGGTTTGAGGTAAAACGAACCAATTTTCTGTTTTACAGTTTTACTTTCTTTGCTAGGCCTCTTCTAACTAGCTAAACTCTGAAATTAACAGCACATTGTTCAAAGCTGTTCCGTCTCACAGTGATAAGACCTGATTATACCAAGGGATGGTGCAGAGAGGCCCTTGTTCTTCCAGCAATAAGGATAAACAAGGGCCTCTCTGCACCATCCCTTGGTATAATCAGGTCTTATCACTGTGAGACGGAACAGCTTTGAACAATGTGCTGTTAATTTCAGAGTTTAGCTAGTTAGAAGAGGCCTAGCAAAGAAAGTAAAACTGTAAAACAGAAAATTGGTTCGTTTTACCTCAAACCAGGACACTACTTGTTCTGATTACTACTACTCTGTGCTACAGAAACAAAACAAATCAATTTTTTTTTATTTTCTAACATTTCTTTATAGCATGAGTTGAACTATATTATTTCCAGTTTTTAATGTTACTTCAAGTGTGAAACCAAGTAATTTTCCTTTGTCTCACTTTTATTTTTTTTTTCATGTTTACCTTTGAAAACTATAGATGCACAGAAACACAGACATGCTTAACACGTACATGTGAATACGACGTTTACAACATGCTCTTCTGAAGATGATTTTTATGGTGGAGTTATATGGCCTTTAAAGGCAGACCTTTAACTAGATCCACACTACTAACCACCACTGTAATATTACAATTTTTATAGCAGAAGTAACAACAATCTACAGACTGTCTCAAACAGCACCATAAAAACTGAAATACCATGAAATGAATTTTTGTTTATTCTCTGTATAGTGCTATAGCAATGATTTGTGAATTGAGTCTGTTTTCCACAGGCTTTACCAGCTCAAATATCAACTGTGCTATTTAGCTTCATCTGTTTATGCATATCAGTAGAAGTGGAATTCATTTATCGATATATTTATATCTGTTATGCAATTGCATATTAAAGTCTACTTTTCAATGTATCTCCTAAAACAGCAGACACTTTATTCAACACAATCAAAGCATTCAGATATTTTCTTTTGAGAAGATACCCAGAGGTTTAAATCAGATGATAGTAAAACTCAAGTTTTTGTAGGATCAAAGATTTTGTGGCTAAATTTAGAGACAGAGATAAAAAAAAAAACAGTAACATGAAAAACCAAGGATTTCTATTATCTAAGTTTCTGGCTTCTCACTTTTTGCCTGCTCAAGATATGTTAGGCCCCTGTTCTTCAACCACACAGCAATGAAGGTACAGCCAGATTGAGAGGACTCCAGTAGCACAGGACTCCTTTTGGATACTACTCAGTAGGAATTTATTGACATAATTTACTTACATGCAGAACCTCTGGAGAAAAGCATGTATTTTGAGGTAGGATTTATTTACCAATATTTAGCCATCTAAATATCTAGTCCACTGTAGTAATTGGAGGAAGATGGTGTATCCTAACAAATTAATTTTTCCAATATGATGGGGTAGGAAAGGAAGTGCTGCTTTAAAAGTTGCTGTTAGCATACTTAGCTTTTAGAAAGCCAAGGACAGGTAAGAAGAACTCATATTCTTCACTGATACAAAAAGGTCCTGCTCATGATTTAGCTTTATAGATCTATCAATACTGATAGCAAAGACTACAACATTTCTTAATTGCAAATCTTTACTGAATGATGTGATTAAAAGTAAAGTTTAGTCATGTAATTGCACCTATTATTTAACAATTTGTAGTTTTGAATCACTGAATCTACATGTGTGCAAGAAAGGGTTTTTTGCATGGAGATAAAAATTATAATTTATTCATGTTTGTTCTATGAAATGAGTATGAAGTTTTTCCTACCTGTATGTATATATAATTTTTTAATAAAGCCCATTTTAAATCATGTAAAATGACTCTGTAGGGAGCAATGGATGTTTTACAATCAGCTTCACAGAATGATATGGGGTTGAAAGGGACCTTTGGAGATCATCTAGTCTGGCCACCCCAGCCCCACAGTTGTGGAAACAGACACAAAATCCTTAACTCACCGAGGTCACTGGGAGTTTTGCAACAGGCAAAATAATCTATCTAGTAATTAGTAAAGCGATGTGTTTGTAATAAGAAAGATATATCCATTCTAATAACATTGACTATTTCCCTAGCTTCTAAATCTGAAAAGTGATTTAATTTGTTCTTATAGACAGCACTGGCTGAACTCTACATCAGATGAAACTGCTTTATTAAATTAAGTACAAAATTATGTTGGATTTTGAATTTCATTGTTCTTTGAAAGAAAAATAACACTTTAGTCTATCTGCTATATCAAAACCTCATATGTTAGATATTTATGAAGTGTGTGCATGTGTACACATATGCATGTATCTATACTTATAAACACCCTATTCTTTGTACTACTGGCAAAAAAAAAAAAAAAAAAAAATCCAAACAAACAAAAAACAAAAAATCAATCAATCAAACAAACAAACAAAAAAACCCAAAATCCAACAATAAACCCAAAAGAAAACAAAGCCCAAACAAAATTATTAACTGTACTATTTTATTTCAAGTTATGTACTGAAGATACAGCAAACCACTTTCATTCTGGTTTAGCCACCTTGGCTCTTTTTACTTCAATGAACTTTTACAGCTTTATGATAGACAGGTTAGTGTCTGTCTTCATGATTTAAATTCTCCTCACCTATCCTCCATGAAATTATAAAAAGTTCAGTCCTCAATACTTAAACTTTTATTGATTTTTCTGAATGGACTGCTTCTTTGACATTAACCTCTGAAATGAAAGAAGAGACTAGAAAAACTCAGAGCTTTTTGTTTTGTTATCAGACTTCTCTGAAATAAGAAGTGTTTTAAAACAATTACTATTTTCCAGTAGAAGGAAACGTGTTTCATAGAGTCTGGCTTATTTATAAATTTTAAAAGTTACAAATAGTGCTGCGCAGGATTGTCATACAAGAAATGAAAACGGTTGTCCTTTTTGAATCATAACCAATCAATTATTCCTATGAAATACTGCAGTAATGAATGTAAAAACAGGTGGTTTTGTATGCCCACTGAAATATTCTATTTTGAACTCATGGCTCCAGCAGACTGAGAAGAAAAAAAAAATTTACAAATTCTAAAAGTGATTGTGTGATTTCATTTAGCTCATTTAAGTCATTCATCGGGGGGGGGAAAGGAGGGGGAAGCAAAACAAAACAAAACAAGCTTAACATTATTTTAAAATGAGAAAATTTTGAAATACTTTACTCAAATTTACTTAAAACAATTATTTTTTTACAAGAATTTTCCTATAAACCAATAAGAAATTATTCTGTTTTGAAGCATGATAACATCACAGAATAAGAGAAAGGAAAAAAAAAATTAATTAAAAATACTTTAGGAAATTATATATTTTTTAATTCTCCTTTGTGATTTCTATTGTGTTTTTTAGTCATTCTGAGTTTGAGATGTACTAGATAAGTCTTAGCTTTTGCCTTTCTTGTTCCAAAAGAGCTTTGTAGCCATAAAAACTTGATATGATACTGATAACTTTTAATTTTGTTACATCTTCTAAAAAGGTATGTTTTCTGAAGGATAATAAGTTTTTTAGAACTACTGAACTACTGAATGTGTCTACTTACTTATCTTTTTAGTATCTGTCATTAACAGATCTGCTGCTTCCTGATTTCTTACCAATCTCTATATTTCAATTTTTGTTCATGAACTTTCTTTAGAAAGAAATCATTTAATCCAAAACATCCAGCAAAAATTAAAAAACTGTGCAAAAACGAGCTATATATTTATATTTATATACACATGACGAAATACTATTTTATTTGATACAGGGCATTAGTTTTTCTTGGTTTGTGTGTTTGTTTTTTATTTTGTTTTGTTAGGTTTTTTTAAAATTTTGACTAGTAGGTGACAAAATTGTCTTTTTATTTTAAATTTCAGTTTTTCTAAAACTTGGTATGAAAAACATACACATATATATGTATATATATATGCATTTTTCTTTTATGAAGTGCTACAGAAATAACATTCAAGTCAAGACCAAAATGCAATTAAGAACAGCACAGCATGAAATAGAAATACATATGCATATTCATTTCAGTTTTAGAAAACCAGACAATCAAAAAAAAACCCCAAACTTTGTGTTATAAAACATTCATTACCATCATCAGGAAAAATAACTTCTAAGGTTTTGCATGGGTTCTCTGAGAGTTTTGCTCGACTTCACTATTGAAATTAGGCCAGAAATATGTTTTATGTAAATACATCATTAGGGGTAATGCTGTGATTATACAGAACAGATGAAAGCTTATACTGTGCTGTATAATATCAAAGTAATGTCTCTTTGACCACAGAATACACATGGTAATAGAGTATATAAATATGAACTTTAGTTTGGGTGGCAAAAGAGGTCAAAGATTAGGTATGCAGGCCATTAATATTTAATTTCTAGTTTCTACCATCATTATCCTACTGTGAACACTGTTATTGCCTTTTGATGAAAGAATTTCTGTATAGTAATGCCACCCCTGACAGTCTATTTGCATTACTTCTTCGCAGTGACTGGTTTCTACTGTTTAGCACCAATATTTAATATTCTTTGCCATTTAATTTTGCATTATTTTAAGGTCTGCCTTGTTCTGAATTCCTACAATCTTTGGATTCATTTTTAATAGATTTTATCCTGTGTAACTTAGACATCAAAAATTTGGGTAAACAGATGTGAACAAGACTAAGGTATGACAAGGTTAACCGGAGAGGTTCCAGTTGACTGGAGGTTAGCAAGTGTGAAGCCCATCCACAAGAAGGGATGGAAAGAGGATCCATGGGATACAGGCCTGTCATTCTGACCTCAATGCCTTGGAATGTTATGGAACAGATTGAGTGTCATTACAGGGCACATATAGGACAACCAGATGGTCAGGTCCAGTCAACATGGGTTTATGAAAGCCTGTCCTGCTTGACAAACCTGACCTCCTTCTGTGATCTGACCTGCTCAGTGGATGAGGGAAAGGCTGCAGATGTCTACCTGGACTTTAGGAAAACCTTAACACTATTAACCACAGCATTCTCACAGAGAAACTGGCTTCTCGTGGCTTGGGTAAAAAACTGGCTGAATGACTGGGCTCAGAGGGTAGTGGTGAATGGAATCAAATCCAACTGGCAGTCATGATAGGTGTTCAATGGGGCTTGGTATCCATTGCTCAGTACCAGCTCTGTTCGATATCTTCATTAACGGTCTGAACAAGAGGATTGAGTTCACCTTCAGTAAGTTTGCAAACACCAAGTTGGGCAGATTTGTTTGAGTGAAAGAAGGCTCTACAGGGGCATCTGGACAGTCTGAATTGATGGGCTGAGATTGTTGATACAACGTTCAACAAGGTCAAGTGTTGAGTCCTACACTTGGGTCACAACAACCTCATGCAGCAATACAGGCTTGGGGAAGAGTACTTGGAAAGTTGCCCAGTAGAGAAGGACATGAGTGTATTGGTTAACGTCTGGCTGAATATGAGCTAGCATTGTGCCCACATGGCCAATGAGGCTAATAGAATCCTGGATAGTATCAGCACGGCCACTAGGATGCAGGAAGTGATTATCCCTCTGTATATAACTTTAGTGAAACCACACCCTCATACTGTGCTCAATTTTGGGCCACTCACTACAACAAAGGCATCTCCAGAGAAGAGCAATAAAGCTGGTGAGGGGTCTGGAGCACAAGTCTTATAAGGAGCAGCTGAGGGAACTGGGGTTGTCTAACCTGGAGAAAAGGAGGGCAGGGGGAGACTTTTTTGCTCCCTATAGCTATGCAAAAGGATGTTGTAGCAGGGTGGGCATCGATTTCTTCTCCCAGGTAATAAGTGACAGGACAAGAGGCCTCAAGTTGCACCAGGGAGGTTTAGGCTGGATATTTGGAAAAATTGGTTCTTAAACATTGGAACAGGCTGGCCAGGGGAGTGCTTTTGTCACCATTCCTGGAGGTGACAAAAAGAGGGGTACATGTGGTGCTTTGAAAGATGGTAGCATTAGGTCAATGGTTGAACTTCATGATCTTAAATAAGATAAAATATTTCACTAAGGAACCAATCAGTAAAGCTGTTTACAATTCTGTGAAAGCTCTATTGTACCACTGACTCCAATATCACAAAAATGTATCTTAATTTTATGACACGCTTAATATTACCAGTGACTTGAAAGACTGAAAATACCTGGAAAATGTTTTGATATCACCATTTCTAGAGAGTGATGTGATAAAAATCAGTTACCACAATATAGACCTAGGAAATAAACCCATTTCGTTAATACCATGTACATCTCCATTGTTATCCAGGGATGTAAAAGGTAATCCTTTAATATGTAGTAACACTGTCTTTTCAGTTCTGTATTCTTGTTTATCTAGATATGATTTTCTCAACTTTTAAGATTTTGTAATCCATCATGAAACTTGTCTAACAAACTCTTCCGAAATGATCATGCAAGACCCACAGTTACCACTGAACATTTTGTTTTCAACTTTGTTTTCCAAATCTAAGTTCCTAAACTGAACTTAACTTGTATTGAGTGGCAGCAGCTTATATTTGTACCATTTAGTAATCAGTGTACAATGAGGAAAATGCATAGATTCATTTTGCCACTGATTTTGGTTTATTGTTTAGGTTTTGAATGAATACTTCCCTTTATTGATCTTCAGTTAATACTCATTTCTGCTGGTAACACAATTTCACTTTCTGTGTCAGTGCCCTGGAAACTGATTCAGAAAGTTTTGCAACACTAACTTGATATCATTATGATATTCATCACTTACATTGTCCAGAATATTATACTAAATATTGTGAAGTAAATAAAAGTCATACCAGCGTTTGCTTCAAGTCTTCTGTTGAAGTGGAAAAGTTTTTTTTACTTTTTTTGAGATAGCCACTGTTCAGTAGGAAAGACTTTTTAAGCTTCTTAATTAGTTGTTAATGGAAGTGCTGTCATAGTGCTTGTTTCTGTCTCAAACTAGATCCATGCCTTCTCCTCAGTCTTCATACATTGCTACTCTCTTCTTGCTTGTTAAGTTCAAACGTCTTTACATTTCATACATATGATGCAGTGTATCATATTAAATAGCTATATGATCTATCCACATTAGAGAAAGAATATTCTATTTTCATAGATTAGCTAACAATAAAAGCTAGATTTTATCTGATTTGAATATTTAAAATACAAAGTATACCCACCTTTTTTTTCCCTATTGAATGCAAGATAAGAGTTAGTGTTTTCTTTTCATATTCTGTGGATCTGTGTAAGAGGACAGCTTCCAGATCTACACAAAACTATGTATGGGAGTATATATTTTTTCCTTACCTAAGGGATAAGGGTCCCTCTAATGGGATACAGTGCTTCACAAACTGCTGCAGCACAGGTCCTCTTCACGGGGTAAAATCCTCCAGGAAAGAGCTACTCCAGTGCAGGTCTCCCACAGGCCACAGCTCCTGCCAGAAACTTTTTTCTGCTTATGAACTGCATGGGATGCAGCTTCCCTCAGGACATGTCCATCTACTGCAGAGTGGGGTCCTCCACTAGCTTTAGTGTGGATACCTGCTCCTCCGTGGACTGCAAAGGAGCCTCTGCCTGGGCACCTTGAGCACCACCACCCCTCCTTCTTCTCTAATCTTGGTGTCTGTAGGCCCATTTCTCACACTCATTCTCCATACTCCTCACTAGCCTGTGTGGCATTTTGCTCTTTCTTAAATATGCTTTCCAGAGGTGCCGCACCTGTGGCTGAAAGACCCAGCTGTGCCTTGTCACGACAACCATCTGTTTCTTGTTTTGTGGCAGCCTCGACTTCTTTTCACAAGAAGGGGGAGTTGACTCTGCAATCCCCACTGCCAGTACCTAGGCATGTGGCCCAATACATAATATCAGGTAGATTCTTCAAATGCATAAGTGAATAATTTAACACATTAAGTAGAGGCAGGAAAGCTGTTGGCCTTGAAACACTGTTATAGTCACTCAGCGCTCACCCCTATAAGCTCTTCGTCTTGCAGTCTTTCAGCTAAGTCTTGCCTTTCCCTCAGAAAGGTACATTTCATATTCTGAGAAACACTGGGTTGGAGATTTATTTTACTTCTTAAAGATAGTGAGTTTATACATATGTGTGGTTTTGTGTTGTTGTTTTTTCAGGAAGTTTTTAATAGATGCCATAAGAATGCAATCAGAATTTCATAGGCTTTTTTGAATTATATTTTCATTTGGGTTTTCAGAAGGGATTTTTTTTGCTTGTTTATTTGATAGGACTGTGGTTAGTATTGAGACTTAATTGATTTTTTTGTGATATTTTATTGCTTCAGCTGTGAAGAAAAGATCATGAAACATCTGTCTTTCAAGTATGAGTCTTGATTTCCAGGATGGCATTATTAGAGTAGAAACAAAACTACATTCACTATGGAGGAGATAAGGTAATTATCATCTGTTTCCTCTTCTGAGTCTGAGTGTTTGGTAAGAACTGTGTGGGCAACCACATGCTGCCAATTGCAGAATGAAGGTCGAACTGTGAAAATCACATAGGGAGAGAAACTGCAGGCCAAAACCATCACATCTATATAATTTTTATTATGGAAATAGTTCCAAGGAAGACAGTGAAACTTCAAATGCTTAAAGCTACATGCATATTTGAGTGCATAGTGAAGCAGATGTGAAAATCTGGTCCTGAAGCAGGGGTGGTGCAGTGGGTGGGAAGTAAAGTTGTTACTGTGGTAAACAGTACCGGTGAACTTCTTCCGCAGTGACAGAGGAAGTTCTAGCTTCACTACTACTAATTATTCTTGCTCTTGTCTTTAGGCAGGTATAACAAACCTCTATGAAACCAAATTTAGCCAGGAAGCTCATAAAAAATGTTTTCTCTTTGATTGCAGTCTCTGAAAAGACATGGTAACATAAGGACTGAGAGTGAACCAAGGGCTAAGAAAAAGAGTCCGAGAATGCTTCTTATGTCACTGCTCTACAAAGTTTTTAACCTGGAGGACAGATGTTATCATTTTCTAGAAAGCGGTGAAGCAGTATCAGCATTATAATTTCATAGGCGTGAAAGCGAGGCAGGAAAGCTCAAGGTAACAGATACAGACACATATCTTTAAGATCAACTGTTGCACACTGTGATGTGTAATTTATAGGAGAGATGTCCAGAATAGTGGATGAATGTTTGTAATTCAGATCTTTGAAGTAATAATTGAATTATAAATAATATAGTGTTTGGCTAGTATTGCATGTAATTAAATTTGCTTAGTTTTAATAGTCTTTATTTGAGAAGGAAGGAGTTCAAGGAATATCCACTGATAATAATAATAATGTGTATGTAATAGGATAAAATATTTCTGAGTTATGATTGCAAGATAATAGATTTAAATATTTGTTTCTTAAAGACATTAACTGCTTAAGCCTAAAACAATGAAATTACAGACTGCTGGATGCAGACATTAGGTTAGCTGTGTGTTTTTAATGTGTCAGGCAAATGGAGTAATCTTGATCAGGGCTTCTTAGTGCAAACCTAATATGTTAAACACAGATAGATAAGGAAATATTAAATTACATTATGTTAAGTAAACATATGCTTTGTCAAGGCTACATTTTGTCCTCTTAGGATATGTGCAAAATATGTTTCTCCCTGTAACCACTGTAACAAAAATGTGCTTCTTTAGAATAAACTTAGAGCTGTGCAGCTTACACTTAAACATTTATAATGTAGGATAGTCTCTTGATTAAACTTATTCTCTCAGTTAAAATCTTAGAATAATCATTGATAATACAGCTTTAAGGAAATGCACGTGATAATACAGTTCTAAATGCAACATGAAAGTTAAGCCAGACTCTGAGGTGTTCATGGAGTTTCAACATAGTTACTAAAGAATTTAAATTTTTGCAGAAACTATTGTGAATATTTGCATAATTCTAATATGCTCAAAATATTAACTAAATTGAAAAATGGAAATTGCATAAAGCATCCTAAATGATCTGAATAATATCAAATGAGCAATGAGAAGAAAGCTGTATGTTTTGTATATCTCTTGAGTGTGTAAGTTTTCACAGAGCAGTATTTTTGAAATTGTAAAGTAATTTAAAGCATCCTGATACTCTTAAACACTTGAAAAACAGGAATTGTGTTTGTTCCTTTTTTTTTTTTTTTAATGTCTAGACAAATGGTATTTCTGATCTTTAACCCCTGGCAGCAATAGAAAAAAGTCAAAATCAAAACTAAACAACTAATTGTTGTGGGGGGTAAATGATTTCATTTACATAGTTGAAACAAAATCAGAACTCAAGCAGTTTTTGATTTAGTAATGTCACTTTGTTAATTGAGAGTCCATGAACTACGTATGCAGAATCAATACCAGCAGTACAACAGATAAACTGTGAGACTAGAGATAATGAATAAACAACCAGAAACGGCTGCCCCCAGCAACCATCCCAATGAGTGGACTCTGCCTCTTGCAGGCAAAGGTGCTCATGCCAGTGGGACAGCTGCAGTCAGGGCCCAACCTGACTTGTTACATTTCTTCTTTCTCTCCCCAAGGTGTCCCCATTCCCGTGGCAAATTACCATGCTTCTTTTAAACTTCTTTTCTTTTTTTCAGGGGTGGCCCACTAGGCACCTTTACATAAATAAATCTATATGTTGTTGAAATAGAAGTGTTCAAGTCTATGTATTTAGTCACACCAATATCTCTCTACTGATTATAATGTTCGAAAGAAATGTATGACACAAGAGGAAGCTGATTTTCACAACCCTTGATTTTAATTCTGAAAAATTAAAACATTTTGTTTCTGACTGAAGCTGTAATGGAGTGACTTCCTTCAAAAAAATAGATTGACTAAAGATACACGGAACACTGTCATAATTCACCTCATCCTAAATCAAGAAGGTGGCAACAAATTCATCAGAGATGATTGAACTGATGAGCACCGTATTTACTCATCCCTTGCCTGTCAAAAAGTCCTATAGTTTCTACCCAATATCTGTTAAGCCTTCAAGATTTCTGTCATAAGATCTTTCTTTTTTTTGTATTGGACTTCTTGATATCTTTGTCTTATAGTAGAGATTGATATTCTGCATTTCATTCTTCTTTCTGGTAAAAGTCTGATAATAGAATTGTGCCTCAGCAACTGCTGAAGATAAAATCAAAATTATTTAATCAAATGATTAAATGATCAAATCAAATAATTTTTAATAAAATGATTTTTAATCAAATGATTTTTAATAAAATCAAAATGTTGCATGAAGACTATGCAACATAAGAATAGGCAGTAATAGGGAAAGAGAGATTGTTTCATGCATTTTTTAAATAACCCTTGGTAGTTGGTCTTTTGTTTACTGACTGAGCCTTCCTAACCCCAGCCTTTCTGAAGGAAGCCCATTCTGATGCAGGGATGATGCTCTGGGGTGCTGCTAAGTACTGCTTTTGGTTTTTCATAATAACTCACCTAATAGTAATTTATCTGCTTCCCAAGAAAGGGAACAGTCTACCATGTCTGAAATGAGAAACTAAAACATGAAGTAATGATTTGCCCTGCTGAGTGTCATGGTCCAAGGAATCACATAATCTTGGTATGGTGATCAGAAATTTGATGAAAAGTCCACAGAACTAGTAGTATTGACCTTCAACGAGGTTTTTTAAACTAAATATCAGATTAATATTTGGTGCTGATATTAGATAATTCTTTCTTAAAGCATGATGTCACATTACAAACCTCCAGACTATATCAGCATTCAGAAATTCAATTTTCACTTTTTTTTTTTTTTTCTTAATGTTAAAGAATCAAGTAATCCTGAGTTTCTTACATTCACATGAAAAGGAAAAAAAAACCCAGCCTTCTTATGGGAAGATGAAAGAAATTTGTTTGGTTGTTTTTTTGCATTGCATTTTTTTTTCTTTAACTTGGCTTGCATTTTTAATCTCTTAATTTCTTTCCTTTGTTTTTTTGAGTCTGTTCCTCTCTTCCTTACTGCTGTTCTCTGCATGTACCTTCCTGTACTGATTTCTAGTGTGCTTTGAGCTAGTTAGTGTTAATTGGAATTAATGTGCTCTACATGGTACAGAGTTTTAATACTTCCCCAAAGTACCACAGTATTTCATGCTATTAGATGGTTCCAGTGAACAAATATCCCTTCTGTTTTCTCTAAAAGGCAATGACTTTATATGTCCTTTTTCCCAGTAGTTTGAACAGTATTTTTGATGTAATGATAGTAAACCAGATGATCTTTGGATCCTGAAAGGAAGAGATCTGCTCTTTTATATACCTATAGAAACTAGTCCTCTTTTCCTAGGAGGTCAAAAGAACATTCTAGTAGCAATTATCCAGCAGATGCAGTCATCTTATGCTTTTCTCTTTGAAATATTCACCTCCTCTAACCTCTCATATTGGTAATTTACACTTGTGCATGTATAATATCTACTGTCTAGGGATCAGACTTTCAAGCATGACACTTAAAATAAACATATAAATGCTGTTAATAGCTACATTTTTGCAGGAACTTTATTAGTGAGGAAAAGTAACAGAGAGCCTTCACCCTCCATGTGTTTGCATGATAATATGGATAGAGAGAAGGGAAGACTTATCCAGTTATACTCAAAGATTTGACTGTGAGAAACTGAGAAACAAGCAGAAAGGCCTAGTTTATTTGAAGAACTGCATGGTGCTGAGAAGATGAGGAGCAGGGGACAGAGAATCTGGAGTCAAAAGCCTGAGGCAGGACATGTTGCACATCAGCATGGGGTTTTCTTTTTTTTCCTTTAGGAAATAAGGAAATAGGCCTAGCCATATGGTCTTTCCTAGAGTTCTGTTAAGCTTCAGTGAATACTAACTGAAACAAAGATGTCTGGAACAAATTATTTATGGTTTAATCTATGAATGCTTTCGTTGAAAAATTCAGACTGATACTAACTTGGAGGGAGGTTTTCAGAGTAAGTTCATGCTATGTCTACAAAGAGCAGGGAATTCTCTTGCATTCCCTACAATCTTTCTTTAACATTCTTCACAGAATCACAGAATTCTTACAGTTGGTACCTCTGTGATCACCAAGTCCAACCATACACAAAACCACAACCCACTCCCTACAACCCCAGCCACTAGAGTATGCCTTGAAATGCCAAATCCACAGGTTTCTTAAATACCTCATGGATGCTGACTCCACCACCTCCCTGGGCAGGCTGTTCCTGTGCCTGACCGCTCTTGCAGGACAGTAATTCTTCCAATCTAAATCTCCCCTGCTGCAACTTCAGACCATTTCCTCTGTGTGTGGGAGCAGACTCACTCATAAATTCAAAGGCCATAATTTCATTTAATGGCTTGTGTGACTATTAGAAAAGTTCCATGATACAAGCTGTTTCAGTTTGTCCATAGTGGAGCATAAGATGGAAGGGTTCGAGATAGAATTAATAACGGTATTTTCTCAACTCTGAGAAGCTGAATAAGGACAACTTGATCTCGTTGGTGACTGATTTAGTAACAGAAGTTGCAATTATCTTTATTGATGAATGTTTGTAAAATAAAATGCAGTTACAACAGGAACTTTTCATTTCCAAATAGGGAATTTGGCAGGATATGAAGTATCACTGAAGTCAAAGACAAAAGTGTCACAGCCACTTTTAATCAGGTCTAGAGGCTAACCCTCAAATACAAGGAAATTTCCATGCAATATTTCCATTCAGCATTTGTCTCTTTCCTTCTCTTAGCACTTCCTAAATTTATTAAACTTGCATGAAAGGAAAATGTTCTGAAATAGGAATTAGAGTTTGAACAATGACACCTTTCTAATTTCCCTTTTTAAAAACAAAACTGACCTCCAAATGCTATTGTTCAGCTCCAATTCATCTCATTCTTTACTGATGTATTGCTTGGTTGCTTGGTTAGGTTTTGGTTTTGTTAGTTTGTTTTGTTTTGTTTTGTTTTTTCTTAAAGAGCACTACTGTAACTAGTAAAGGCTCTGTATTATTCTTTTCTATATAAACCATCATTTTTTTAAAATATCCCTAGAATAATCAAAAAAATACTTTCCAGATATGAGGCTGTGGAAAGCTTAAAAAATTAAACTTGGAGTTCTGTGTTCTGTACTACAGGTGCTAGTTAATGTTTTGAAGATGAAATTTCACAAGGTGGAATAATTTCTCGGAAAATCACATAGCTGTAAGTGGAACCAATTTCTTTCCCTCCCATTGCCTTTTTTGCATGCAATGCTACTCTAAAAGATGAGAAATATTTATTAAGTTTAAAGTCCATTGAGATCAATAGAGCAAGCTACTCTTCAGTAGACTATTTTTTCACTTAAATGTATATATCTGAAAGTGCAGACCTTCCTGAGTTTAAGTCTGGGTTTTGTTCAGGATTGTATATGGAGTTAGAGAAAGAATTTTTAAACTTGTCATCTCCATAGTCCTTGAACTGACACTGAAAAAATATACCGTGGAAAGGAAAGTTAGTTGTTTAAGTTACTATACTTTTTTTTTGCTTTTGATCTAATAAGTGGAGTCTGAAAATATTGTTGCAGTTTCTTCATGCTATTTTGTCTGATTCAAACCTAGAACACCAATTTTGAACATCCCACTTGATCTCATTTTATGCTGTGCTCTACTAAAAATTTTCAGTATAATCTGCCATTCGAACAAAAAAAGAAGCAATATAGCATATTTATCACTCTGCACTTCTGCATACTTTCTGGTTGTACATGACAGTATGGAGCAGGTGTCCTTGTGTAAAATGGCTTTCATTTCATTTGCTGGTCATTTGTGTGAGTGGTAGAGTTAATAGTTTAGCCTTATATCTCCTAACGCGACTGTTACTTCTATGGCGTAATTTACATGTCAGCAATATGAAACTCAGCGAACTATGAGTAGCAAACCCACTACATTGTTTTTCAATATGCTGTCTGAAATGGGATTGTGAGGAAAAGAAAATATTAAAACTGAAGTTAGAAAAGGAAAAATTGGTTTGCATTTAAAATCTGCCATCCTGGGAGAATCTCATCAGTATAATATGAGGTTTGCCTGTTCTCAGTTTGCAAACATCTGTCTGTCTTGAGTCACTTCTACTTTGATGTTGTGGAACAGCTACTTCTAGCAGCAGGGTAACCAAACAGACTTGTCCATGTTAAAAAGCAAGAGACTATTAAGACTATTAAGAAACAGGAAAAAAACAAACTCTAACAATTTGGAAACAGGAAAGCATTGTGTATCCAACTCAAGAAAATAAAGAATTATTTTTTTTCTTGGATTTGCATTACTGCATTACTTTCTTTATACCCTTCCCTTCTGTATCATTGTTGCTGACCGTGTATACCTGTTTCAATAATATTGTAACTCCTACAACATTTTCACTGCTTTCATTATAATTCATCATCCCATGTGGCATGCTATCAAATAATATACCTCTTTGCCTGCAGCTTCTTATATGAGGTTATATCTTCCCAGCCCTTCTTTGTTGTGGATTCCAGCTTCTCAGTAACCATCCACATTTCTAGGACTTCGCTAAAGCAGAAATATAACCTGCATAGGATTTTAAAAATCAGGAAATTTCTTTCACAAAATAAAAGAAAACAAACTTGATGGTAACAAAATCTTGATGAACGGGTAATCAATGAGACAGATAATAAACTGCTTCAGATTACTTGCCATAATAATATTTTAAATCTATATTACATCCACCTTGCAATTTAAGCCCATCTATCATCATTTTATCAGCTATGACATTAATCAAAACTCTTAGTCTAAAATAAAGGCAAACCAGACCTAATAATTTCAGCTTTTTGTCTTAAATGGATCACTATTTAAAACCTCATGATTAACCTCATTTCTTTCTTGTAGACTTTTGCACACTGGTTTACACAGTTTCTGAATTACCATGGCTAAGTCTGAGCAGAATAAGGCAAGCTGATGCCTGCCCAATTTGGGGAAAAGTTGGATATATTTGTATTAATACATCCAAATATGGCATATAACTTGTCTAGTAAGATTCAAAATTATTGTCTCTTTTTCAATTTGTGATCCAATATAAAGACCCAAAATCCTTCTTCCATTGTCCTACCTGTTCCTCTTCCTGTATTTATACAGTTGATCATTCCTGAATAGGCACAGAACTTTCAGAACTTTTTTATCACCCTTATTGACTTTTTCTTTTTTTTTAATATTTCACAGATTTGTGTTTACTTAACTTTTTGACGTTACCTTTCAGTGTCCCTGTAGTCCTTCCGAGATTCTCTTTTTATCAGTAAATTCAATAATATTCATTCTTTTCCATCCTTCACATTATGTGGCATTACAATTGATAAATCCTTCCATTATAATAATGGGTTATTGATAATTACTCTTTGGAATCAGCTTTCCTAACTAGTTTTCCACCCACATTGTTGTAGTTTCACCTATTTCGTGTTTTATTATCAGAATATCATACATTTCTTTTGAAAGCTTTAGGAAAGTTAAGCAAAGTAATTTGTTGCATCTCCTTTTTATAAGGCTGCAATTTTGTCCTAAAAAGAACACGGTCACATAAAAGAGATAGTTTGTTTCTGCAGTACTTAAAGCTACAGCTCTCTAGCAGTCATTTGCTCTCAGTTGATCTCTTCCCGAGGACTGAAATAGAAAAGGCAGTAAAGACTATATTTCCTGATATCATTTATTTGTCATCTTTTCCTTTGTTGAGCAACAGAGTAATGCTTTCCTCAGTCTCTTCTTACACTGAATGCACTTGTAGAGCAAAATCTTGTTACACATTTTTTAACTGGTGACACATCAATCGTTCACGTTGCCTTTCCATCTTGATAAGTATAAGCCATGCATCTGATTGTGTCCTCTGCAGTAAGACCTGCTTATGCTCCCTAACGTTGCCTGATTCCAGTTAAAGTCCAACCCCTAATTCATATGAATTTAGCCATGGGTTAGTTTTTCATTCCAAGTTATATTCCTACTAGCAATTGTAATGACGGTCTTTCAAATCCTAATTTGTTCTTTCTGCTCTCTGAAATTATGACAACTGAATTCAAAACCATTGTGACTGCCTTGGATCAGTGTCTGAAGAGGTGTTTCTGCTGCTGAAGTGGGAGAGGTATGTATTACTTGTCTGTATAAATGATTGCCACAAAACAGTAATAGCAACTGGCTGACTTGAACCAGCCCTAATAAACAGGTTATATTAACCTCAAATTACCATTACAGATAAACACACATTCAGATAATGCATTGTATGAATAAAGCATGCTACTTTATTAAATCAATATCAGAATAACAGGTCTTCCAGTAGGGAAAATGCTGCCAAATTTCAAAGACAGCTATGCAAGACGATTTTTAATTAAATTACCTCCAGCTTCTTAATATTTACCTCAAAAGTATCCAATGAGAATAGTGATAAATAGTATGTTTTCAGAAAATAGCAAACCATTGTGATGAAATCTATTACAAAGCTATCAACTGCATTTAATTATACTGAAAGTAAATCAAGCTGACCTTGTATAAATCTACAGTGAGGCATTGCTTTTAGAAGGGAAAACCACAAGTTATCTCTTCAGTTGTCCCACTTACCACATTGAAAAGAACAAAAAACCAAAACAACAACAACAACAAAAAAAAACCCACATTAGCCTCACTTCAGAATCTGACTGGATTCCAGAGAGAGCAGAAGGGCAAGAAATTGCCTTTGCAACAGGACCTACTAACACACCGGCAATGTTGATATTAAATATATTGTCTCACATGAGTAGTTATGCAATACTCAAATTCAGGCAGCCTAATCACTTTAGAATACTGAAACATTATCAGAAATTTGGTCTCCATAATGAATCTTGAAACCTGTGTAGATTACAGAGAAACCTGGAAATAGGCCAAGACAGATACTTTCATTCCTATATACAACTGGTTATCTAATTCACCTTGAAAGTATGTAGTGAGTTTACCTCATGCCTCATAATTTCAAAATTATTTGCTACTAATTATTTATAACTACTTTGGAAATTAAATAGAACATCTGTGATTTGTTCTTTATTGCAAGAGACTTATTTTGTGATCTTTTTTGAGATGTTTTACAACAGAAAACTTTATACTCACTTTTTACGTTTCTTACTCTTTAAGATCAGGGAGTCTGTCCCTCCCATGTAACTTTTTCTTTTTTTACTTTTTTTCTCTTTTGCACTGTAACAACTTTTTTATTTAAAAATAATATAAAAGCCAAAGGAGACAAATGTCTTATTCTCAGTCTGTCTGCAAGAAGAGAAAGAAGGCGGACTTCAAAAATATAAAGAAAGATTGTGAGGACTTTGTTAAAAGATTGAACTAATATTCCCTTTAGAGTGTTCTGGAGAAAATATGGAAAAGAATAAGATGTCTTGGAGAAGATTCTTTTATGAAGGATGAAATAATGAGGACTTGGGAGTGAATGCATCTGTGCAGCCAGAGAGATGACATTCCCAAGGTATCACCTACTCTGATCTCAGCCAGCAAACTTATGAGGACAACAAATATCTAACAGCTGAGTTGAAGGCAGTGCAGAGAAATTTTTTTTCTTTTTTTTTTACATTATAGCAAGAGCCTAACAAAAGACTCAAAGTAATAAAAAACACTGAAGCATTTATTATCCTTTTACAGGGAAAGTGTTGCAATAACAGGATCATTAAGAAAGCCTCAGTAACTACCATTTATTTTAATAAATGTTTTCTATGTGGTTTCAGATAAACCTCAGAATTTTCTGTGATTTTGTTCACAACTTGCATTTTCCTAAGTTTTAGGGTTATTTTAACGATAAAATCTGCCTATCCAAACACTATGTAGATTTAAATTAAGCAAAGGACAACTCAATGCAAAAAAAAAAAAAAAAGTAACATTGGTGTGGTCAAAGCTGTTTTATATAATTTATGTAAATTAAATCAGTGGGTCTAAGTGAATGTGAATAATCCTTTTAATCCTTTTAGTTTTGAAAAATCATCATGGAGTAATCTGATTTGAATTTGATGCTACTTACTTCATTAGAGGTGTCAGTAATTACAACCTGTCAGAGCAAGAGGTTGTTTAGCCATTTTTTGAAATTCTTTTCCCAGGGACAGTGTGTTGCTAAAATGCCATTTGCTGACAAAGAAAGATTAAATAAGTTAATGAAATTGCATAGAATTTATGACAAGCTTAAGAATATTCAGAGCTGCCAGTCTTGGAATATAGGCAATTTCTTAAAAAGAATATCAACTCTATCTCCTCCAATTCTTGTATATTTTATATCTTCTTTACGTATCTCTTTGAAAATGTTGCTGGAGACAGGGTGCTGGCTTTGGAGGATTTTTGGTTCTGTCCACATACAACTGCTTTTGTGATCTCTAGCTAATGAGGATTTTTATTTAAAAAGTACCTTCTGAGTCAAGTTCGATAAATGACTAAAAGTATGTTCATTGTGTTTCTTTTCCTCTGACTATTTTAGCAAGAACTTTGATACTACTACTACTACTACTTTAGTACTTTGATAGCTAAAAACTGTTCCCACTTTCCCAACTCAGACTTCTGATTTGTCTCAGATTGCTGAAATCTCATTCTAATTGATTGACTCCTCTCATGGGAATTGTACTACAAAGCTTTTCTATAAAAAATATGCAATCATAAAGAATCAGAGCTGAATGGAGTATTTTTGTCACACAGAATATATAGAGAACAATGTCATTCAGAATGAACAGATATTTATAAATATCAAAATTGAATATGTTGAGAGACTGATAAGGGAAAATAGAGGCAAAGGAAAATAATTACAAGGATCTCACTTTAAAATGTGTCTTTTGTATTAAATTTTTGCTCAAATTATGGACTTATGTTTTTTAAATATCTTATTTTTAGGGCAAAACATCTATCTGATTTGGAACAGTGTTTAAAAAATTTTATTTTTGGCTATCATTCTGAAAAATCCTTTATTTCCACAGGTCAGCCAAAGATACCGGTTATGTGTCATACTGTGTGATAAAAAAAATGTTGGTTTTATTACCTGAAGTTGTATGATGTAAATCTATGATGTAAAGTGAAGGGAAAAAAAAGGCTTAATTATCTTTAGACAATTAAAAACTGACTTAGCTCTTAACTACCATTTTACTTCTCTAACTCTTGCTTTAAGGACTAATTTTCCACCTGTAATGATTTCCAGATTGCGTATTTTCAGTTTAAATTATTCAAAATCATGCTTGTCTTACTAGATTAAATATATAGCATGCTTAGAGAGACATTGCTCATTGCAGCACTAGTAAGTAAGCCCTTTTTTTAACTCTGTGGCTATTAGAAAGAGAAAGGTTTTAACTTCAGATTTCTTCCCATAGCACAAAATATAGAAAAAGCAGTAAAATATTTGACTCTGTGAATTAAGAAGAAAAAAAAAATCTGACTGGTTCAAAGTTAGAGGTAGGCTGATTCTTCATTTTACAGATGCTGTGATTTTTTCTTGTGTGGAACATTTCTATTTAAATGAAACAGTAGCTCTGAATATAACTGACTTAACATTGCTGTCTGTTTCCTACCCTGCCCTCAACACTCCAAGGAAGTTACTGGGAGACGTTCTGGGTGTAACCAGAAAAAAATTACTTCTGTAGAGCAACTTTAAAGCCTGGTTGGATTTAGAAACTATGAAATGCAAATCCATATATAATACATACATAATATAGAAGGTACCCTTAGCTATCTGTTGCTATATACTGCTATCTGCCTCCTCGGGGAAAAGAACCCAGTTCCAAGGTCCTTGCTTGTAATGAATATAAGTGATTTTTTTCCTCTCCCTACTACAGGAAAAAAAAAAAAACCACCAACAAAACAAAACAAAACAAAAATATCCCAACCCATAGTCTAAAAACATTTCAGACTGATGGCAAATAGGTCATAGTGGAGTTTGGAATGAGTAACTGCAGAGATCAGTCTGTGAGTTATAAATGTTCTTGCAATCAAGAAGAAACTAATTTAAAGAATTTAACATTTAAAATTGTCACTAGCATAATTAATTAGTAGCAGTTTTGTAGGGAAAAAAAGAAAAAGCAGGACACCATGGAGTATTTGTAAGGGATATCTTTTTAACACAGCTTTTAATAAACACCCTCATCATGGAATTATAGAACGGTTTAATTTGGAGAAAACCTTTAAGATCTTGTGTCTAATCATAAAATCCACTGTAAATTCCACCACTAAATCATCTTCCTAAGCACCATATGTACCCTCTTTTTGTCACCTCCAGGACTGATGACAAAAGCACTCCCCTGGGCAGCCTGTTCCAACAACCCTTTCAGTGAAGACATTTTTCCTAATATCCAACCTAAACCTCCCCTGGTGCAACTTGAAGCCATTTTCTCTTTATTACTTATTGCTTTCACTTATTACTTGGGAGAAGAAAGTAATGCCCACCCTGCTACAACGTCCTTTTGCATAGCTATAGGGAGCAAAAAGGTCTTCCCCGGCATCCTTTTCTCCAGGTTAGACAACCCCAGTTCCCTCAGCTGCTCCTCATAAGACTTGTGCTCCAGACCTCTCACCAGCTTTGTTGCCCTTCTCTGGAAATGCCCCAGCACTTCGATGTCTTTCCTGTAGTGAGTAGCCCAAAACTGAGCACAGTATTCGAGATGCAGCTTCACCAGTGCTGAGTGCAGAGGGATGATCACTTCTGTCGTCCTGCTTGCCGCACTGTTCCTGATACTATCCAGGATTCTCTAAGCCTCCTTGGCCACCTGGGCACACAGCTGGCTGTTGACCAATACCCCCATGTCTTATTCTGAGAGCAGCAGAGTTATTCAAGGTAGTTGATGAATATTGTGCTGTTTGCTGTGTCTGTGGATCCATCTGAGATACATCCCAATTTGTTACAAAACCCATTTCTGTCCTTGAGGATTTCTTCCACTCCAGCAGAAACACTCCAGTTTCAGTGAGACAATCTTTTCTATGATAATATTAGAATGCCTTATGGTAATGAAGTCAGGTGCTGTCACAGAGAAAAGCTGCTCTGTTCATATAGTTTAAACCAAATCAAATACAAAAATTGGTTTACTAACTACATGCAATTAAGTTGTAAACAGTGAACTATAAATCCAGGATCAATATCAGTGTTGCAATGGATGAAAAATACCAGACATTATGAAATTTTAATAAATGCCTACAAATTTAAAGCATGCTTTCATAGCTAATCCCCTGGAGGTGTAATATTGTACACAGTTATGTGCACTCCTCCTCCACAGACAGATGCCATGTGGGTTACAGATGTGTACCCTGTCTCATCAGGGAGTGTCGTGTCTCCCCTTCTTGTAGACCCCCCAACAGCAAACGTGTCTCTACTGTACCCATTTCCTGTGATCCCCCCCAACACATGTGCTGGTGAGAAAGACCCCATAAGTTCATGTCCATACATCCTGGTGTATATCTCCCTGTATCTGTATATCTCCCATGTAGACAAGTGCTCTTCCCATTCTAAACAGAGATGGTAATGCTGGCGGGATGGCTGCTGGAAGTGCCCAGCCTGATGTACTGCAGCTCTTCCTTCCCCCCCGCAGTCTTCCTGTCAAAATTATCACAGGTCCTTTACATTTCTCTTCAGGATAACGTCTTTGTTTGTTTGTTTGTTTGTTTCAAAAATGTCTGTAATCACCTGTAATTCTCTGACTTTGATCTGTTGGTTGGTCATTTTCCTCTTGAAAGTTGTAATTTTATTTGCAAATACTTTTCCAGACTGTTTTGTCTGCCCCACATTGTTTCTACTCACATTCCTGTCTTTACTGGTGCTGTTACCCAGCTGGTATTCTGTGGCTGATATTCTGCATCTGTGTTATCCAGCTGATATTCTATATGTGTCTTATTGTACTGACTTTAGCAATTTGTCAAAATTTTTGGTTAAAAAGTCTTCTTGCAACCATTTCACAATTTCTCTGTTTCATTTGGCTTCTTGCCAGTTTAATACTTCCCAATTAGGTACTGTAGGATTTCCACATCCTCATGTATACTCTTTCTTTAAAATAACTTATTTTTAGACTAAACAAAATTATTTCCTCAATCTTTTGTTAGCTTTAGCTCCCATTCTGTGTAATTTTTTTTTTATTATATTTTACTATGTGATTTTTGTTTCCCAACCTATTATTAAAGTTGGTAATATAAGTAGATTTTCTACTGGTATATGGAATTTAGGTTTTCAATGACCAGCAAGCTTACTTTTGCTATGCTTGGGGAAAAACTCTGGCTTGTTCTGAGTCAGAATTATAAGGACTAAGGAAAAGAGTGTTTATAGGAAATGCTAAAACTATTTCCCTCTTTTTTTTTTTTTTTTTCCCAAATCCCTTCTGAGAATTTTACTTTCTCAGTACCATCTGTTCTTGCAGCTTTGGCCTATTGGATTTTTAAGCAGTTTAGCCAAAATAATTGTTTTGCTGAGAACTTTTTCTGGCTTTCCTAAGACAAGTTTTTCTACAGCCTTTCTATATATATGACAGAGATTAATATTTTCTGATATTACAAGTTTTTGGGTTTTTTTCTTATTTCATGTAGCTGTAGGAAAAATTTCAAAACTCGTATCCTGTTTTTGAAGAATCTAAAAGTCAAATCTTTTGGATGTTTTGAGATTTTGATATATAAACTATTTTCTGCAATCAGGAATAATCCTGTGATTGAATATATAGAACATGGACAGGTCTTCCAAACTGGAGTAAGAAAAACAGCAGTTGGTTTTTCTTGGTACTGTGTTGAAACAATCTTTGAAAAGGTGAACTGTTTATCTTCACAGGTGCTTTCTCAGAGTCATGGATATTTCCTGCTGAATTAAGTGATGAAGCTTCTGGTGTGATTCCAGGACAAGAATCACAGTTTAATGACGTATATTCCCTATTGGTCTTTTTTTTTTTTTTTTTTTTT
>VZRU01017557.1:273852-314350 GCA_013398155.1 Pedionomus torquatus | reverse complement strand
TTGTTTGCTCTTTATTAATTTTTTTTTCATTGCTTAATTTTTTTTAAGTTTTAAAACATCTTAAAAAACCTCAAAAACCTCAATTTGAGCATTTGCTGCACGTCCAATCTTTACTACAAACCAAACAAGAACTCTTGGGAAAATTTCACTTGTTCAAGTAGACTGCATGACTGTAGGTCAGACTAGGTTTGCTTGAAGAGATTAATACTTAATTCTTTGTCTTCTTTTTGTGCCACAAATTATTTCCTATTATTTTTTTTCCAAGAAATAAACTTTAATACTTGAAGTAAACTTTTTTATATACTGTACATGCATTTCACATGTGTTCTTAAATTGGGTGATCTTTTCTTAGATGGTTTCACAAACAGGAAGATGCTTCTTCACAGTCTTCTTAATTAGGTCATATTCTCAACCAGATCGTGTTTGGACAAAATTAAAATTATTTTTCTTGAAAGATAAATGCCTTTGTTCTCTGTGTTCTATGGGTGACCTTGTAAAAAAAAAAATTGAAAAGTTTTTGGGTTTCTTTCTGATGAGTTAGAAATGAGATTGTTTTGTTGTAACCTAGTGGCCAGATAAAATCCTGCCTTACTGTTATACCTTAGGGACGTATGATTTCGTACTTCACTTTATGGATGGGGGAATTAGAACCTTACCGTGCCTGAACAAAAAAAATAAAAAAAACCCTGCAGGAATATGCTAATAATAACATTTTTAGTTTCATAAAATGTGAACTGCACATATGATTTATGAGTTGTGTAATTCTGGAATATAGATGCTTGTAAAGCTGGACTATAATAAATACTGTGATACAAATCAATTTCAGTGTCCAAAGATGCTATCTCCCTAATGACAAGTCTGGTGTCAGAACTCAACATGATGCCACTTTATGATGTGGTTTAAGCAACAGTTCCTATGAAGAAACTGATGTTCAGAGCTAATCTTCTGGTTCTAAGCAGGGCTGGGATGAGGAATTCATCCAATGAGAGCTGATAAATACAAATGCAGGCTGGAATAAAAAACTGATGACAGGCTGTGTTTTGAGTCATTTCACAAGGATTACATGGCTACACTTATAACTCAGATGTGCAGAAGTTCCTAAGATACACTCAATTTGGGCTAAGGTTTGGCTCTGATGAAGGCAAGTGTCCTACATAAATCTTGTTTGTAAGTTCCATTACTATCAGTTTTGGAGTCTGCTGCCTACTGGCAGCAGAATAACTGGAATATCTGCCTACTCTAGTTGCCTCTGACTCTTCTGATATTTCTTCTGCCTCCTCTAACCACTTCATGAGATAGTTATATTTTTGATGTACAAAATCCTCATTCTGATTAGATAGGCCAGCAGTTTGTTTTTTGGAATTACCTGTTATGATGATGTGAGTTGTAAATAACCCCTTAATTTTGCACTCAATATACACAACGTCAGCAGACTTTTGCATTACAAAATGCCATACCAAATTGGGAATAAAAGTAATTTCCCTATAAACTTATTGTAACCAACAGAAGTAAAATGCAGCTAGGTACAAACAGGACTATTACAGGAGAGTACACTGACAATTTTAATAATGCTACTTCTAATACCTATTAATATATTTTCTTTCAATATAACTGGAATAATCTGTGGAGCAGTGAACAATGTTCAGAAAAAAAACACACGTTTCTTCTAGTTAGTGTTTCTGCAACACAAGTACCATTCTTGTCTCAGTAAACAATTTAAAGCAACAGGGAGCCCACTTGAGATAGTGCAGATTTTATCTTTGCTTGCCCAATCTAAACACAATAATGAAATTTGCTTTCACAAAGCTGATTTTGCAAGCAAAATAAATAAAAGGAAATTGAAATTGCTCAAAATCATTTACTCAGCTAGTGTTAATGTTAATGTCCTGAGTGACAGAGATCTTGTGAATAATTCATTATGTTATTAGCATGTCAGAACAGCTATTTTTCCCAGAAAGATACCTTGCCAAACATCTTGGATCTTTGATTTGAATTTCCCTGTGCACACTGGTACCTTATTAATTTGTGTTGGGTTACTAGAGTTAATGTAGCGAAAGAAACAGCTTATTTAAAAATTTTAATTCTGTAGTTTCTTACTGTACAAGCAGAATGGGAAAAGAAACCTGTATCATCCAAGCACAGCTGTTCCTTCAATCTTCTTCTTTTATTTGCAGATATTGAGCTTGTAATATAACATGTTGTGAGATGATGGAAGGGTTTTTTGCAGTAATTTCATGGCTTGATATATTTCTTTTTGATCAAAACTGCATGAAAATCATGTTGATGGAATCACACTTCTGAGATGCCCCAAAATGACAGTGAATGAAACTATTAATATAAGAAAAAACATCCTGAGACTTCAGGATAGGAACCATTCCTTCATGGTGATGCCTGATAATCTCTGTATTCAACAACCAGTCAATCTTTCTGTTATTAATACTCTTTTTTTTTTTTTTTTCATATTTATATTTAAAATCTCAGCTTATGTAAGGTAAATTTCATTGGCTTATGCATGGAGTATAGCAATGGCTGTCAGAACAGATAAATACTTTGTTCATCAAAATCAAAATGTATTTAGGCTTGTTTTTCACTTTAGAAGCAACAGTGATGACAAAAAGCATAGCTCCAATGGTTGGTGCTTTCTGAGTTCTCTTACCCACATGGAAAAAAAAAAATAAATCTAATAAGAAATTTAGGAGTATAGCTTTGTAACAAAGATGCTAAAACATCTTTTCAGAGTTATTTGTTAGAAAAATAACTTTTCATATAAGATATGACTCTTCAAAAGTATTTTCTTTGACATTTACTGCCAGAGTCCTGCTTGACAGGAATCAGTTGTGGTATGTAGTTAGATGGATTCAATAAAAAGAGAGCGAATGAGTGCCTCCAGTGACCAGTGTGTATCAGAGTACCACATCTGCACTGTGTCCAGATCTGGAATCCTCAACAGAGAAAGGACATAAAACTGTTAGAACGGGTCCAGCGGAGGGCCACAAAAATGATTAGAGGGATGGAGCACCTCTCCTATGTGGACAGCTGAGAGAGCTGGGGCTGTTCAGCCTGGAGAAGGCTCCAAGGAGACCTTCTAGCAGCCTTCCAGTATCTGAAGGGAGCCTACAAGAGAGCAGGAGAGGGACTCTTTGTCAGGAAGTGTAGTGATAGGACAAGGGGTAATGGTTTTAAACTGGAAGAGGGGAGATTTAGATTGAATATTAGGAAGAAATTCTTTCCTGTGAGGGTGGTGAGGCACTGGAACAGGTTGCCCAGAGAAGTTTTGGATGCCCCGTCCCTGGAGGTGTTCAAGGCCAGGCTTTATGGGGCTTTGAGCAACCTGGTCTAGTGGGAGGTGTCCCTGCCCATGGCAGGGGCTTGGAACTCGATGATCTTTAAGGTCCCTTCCAACTCTAACCATTCTGTGATTCCATGAATGAATGAGACTGCTAAGAACAACTTGTGAATGGGAAAAAGAAATTACCAATCTGTCATTAATAAAAGATGAAGGACGGGGACTAGAAGGAAACGTACACTGCAGATGTAAACTCTCTTTTACTTTGTCAAACAGGCTGGCCTGAAGTAATTTTTTTCTCTCAAGTTGGCTGCTGCAATACTTTTGTTCTATTTTGTATAAAAATATTGAGGAGGGGATTTGGAAGCCGATTTCCCATGTTTTGGGGAACATAGGCAGCTGTGAGATGATGGATCCTCTAAATTTTTGCATTAAGTTTCAAACTGTCTTTTTTTCTAATGAAGGAAAGAATATTTGATGCTGAAAACATCTGAGGGGTTAAGCCACTTCCTGACCATTTGAAATTCAGTGGTCTGTAGCCAGCTGAAAACCTTTAAAGAATGGTAGAACATGAAGGTATGGGAAATGAGGGAGGAAATCACCTTTTTTTTTGACCTCAGTCAAATATTTTCTCTGCATCTTCTTAAGCAGCTAACTGTTAAGAATAGAAGAGGCTGTAGTGCTTGCAGATTTGGTTGTTCTGTGGTGAAAAGGGAGGAATACAAAAATCATATTCTATCTTTTTTAATGGAAAAAAGCTCTAGAAAAAAAAATAGTTTTAAAAAAGTATTAATAAACAAGTCTGAAATACAGTTAGACATAATTATGAGCTGGTGATATGCTGATCAGACTAAATGATTTACCATTCTATATATAGAAAAAATTTATATGAAGGAGGAACAAATCTTTAGTGTTTGAAATTACACTTTTAACATAATGTTCTTTATGGAAATTTCAGAAAAAAAACTTTGTTGCTATTGTTGTCATTATTTACATTAGTATTATAAAGATCAAATATGATAGAATTAGATATTTTAAATCCTCTACAAACAGGTATGACAAAGAACTTTAGAAACATCACAGTATGGTCCTGAGCAATAAAGTTTAAGCCATAAGTGGTAACTGGAAAATTCTGTTCCAACTTTTTTGTGAATTTATGTTTTTGGGTTTTTTTATTTGAAATAATGAAAATTAATAGCAAAAAAAAAAATTGTGTTTTTTTTTTTTACAAGAAAGAAAAATATATACATATAATAAAGTAGTATCTATGTAATGGGAATGTAAAGTCATGTTTCAGTTTTTAACCAAGGTTTCATTTCCTCATGTATATCTATTTTATTAACATTTTCCAATCCTTTTTCATTAATGTTATACATCTTAAATACTTTAATTGAAACAAGACAATATGTATTACTTAAGATGTATATATCTCTGGAGGGCCGTGGCTGAAGTACGAGACAGTAAATTGATTTTTTTTATCTGAAAGAAGTTGAAATGAAAGTAATATTTGGATAATATATAACTAAGCTTTTTTTTTTGACTATTTTAATTTGTTTATGCTCTAAGTTGCTGCTAAGAATTCAAGACACAAATAAGATTCCATCTCCTTTTATATGCTGGCTTTATGTTTTCTGTAAATCTTCCTTTCTTCAGACAAATTATCCTGTGATCAAGTCATCTCACTTGTTCTTGTCCCCTCTGCCCTTTATCTAGGAAGGATATATCAAGTTGTAGCCCTCTATGTAGTACCCAATCAGACCAAGAGCATACTCGATGTGAGAACACTTTAGTTGTAAGTGAAGCCTGTAACATTGCAAATGTTTCTGTTCTCTTTAGGTAACTAACTTGTATTGACAGAATAATCTTCTGATATCTCTCTGGAATTTTAAAAAAATTCTTTTCACTTAATAGCTTGTTTAGATAGTAATGAGGTGGGTTTTGTACTTGAATCTCTGTCTTTCAACCAATAACAATGTATAAGTTCTGTCTGTTGAGATATTTGAGTAATTATTCATTTGCACAAGTTTTATGATACTTCTTTAATTTGCAATTAAAGCACTTGAAATTAAAATAATGTTTAAAAATATTCTGTATGAACCACAGAACACAATGTTATAGAATAACATTGGAACTATCACATTCCATCTGATGTGAAGTCTGTTCCGAACAATACCAGTTTCTCAAAGCTGCCAATAAGTGTTCCAAGATCTTCCTGTGCCATGGAAATCAGATGTCAAGTAATCATATTACTATTGAAATTTCTGAAATCTTTGGCTAATAATTTTCTTAATTCATAATCCACATTCTTCAAAATTTTTTTGGGATCCTCTTTGACATAGTGAATATTATCACTCGGAAAGAGGCATTCCTGTCATGCAATAAGTAGGGCATACTTGATCAATGATGATGAATCTGTGCTCCTCTTTTCTGTAACACTGAAAATGTGATCATTTACCAGATGGAGATATACAGAATGCAGAGAAATCCTTCAAAACTCTCTTGAATGCACAGATTAATTAGTTTCCAAAAGCACAGCACTTATCTATTTCAATAAGTGGACTTCAAGTTACTACTCAGGACGTCAGGATTGTATCAGTAATCATACATCAGTATGAGAATGAGATCCTCTATACTAACAATTTTGTAGAATATGTGTAGCATATTACATTTTTTAGCATTTGGCTTGTTCTGTCTGATGTCCTTACTAAAGAACTCTTAGGTTCAGTTTAGATATTAGAACTGTCCATGGACCATTTCCAGTAGTCTGTTTTCAATCAGCTGCCTGAAATTGAAATCTAAGACAATTTATTGGCAGAGATGTGGACTATTCTGTGTCAGTTATTGTTAAAACTTAGTATTAAGCTTGGATACATTTAATTTGTGTTGTATATAGGTATACATATGTATGCATATACATATATATATATATATACACACATAATCTATTATGTGACCATCTTCAAATGAAGAACTCTGACAGTGATTTTATGTGTAATCTTTAATATGTTCATCCCCTCTCCATACTATTTAGGTATGGAAGTATTATTAGCCCATGTCATCAAGTAGAATGTGGAAAAATTACAACTGGGAATGTCCTGAAGGTCTCATGGGAAATATTCGGCACAGAATTGAGTCTGGATTACTTACATTAGTTTAACACTACAAACCCAAGTGTCGATACATTTTATTTATTTATTTATTTATTTATTTTCCTTCAAAGAAGAATGGGTCTGTCACTGTCTGTTTTACACAGGATTTTACTATCAAAGACATATGAAATCAGAGCAAGTCATTCCATCCCATGACATCTGAGCTAAAGATTTTTCAGAAAGGTACTCTCTGAAGTATTTGCAATGGAAATTGACAGCTCTGTGAAGTCCTAAAGCACATTTTCTTGCAGGTATAAGAGTTAAATCCAAATAAATCTGTAGTATACTGGATGGGATATGCTTCTTTGTGTTTAACAGTGTGTAAGGAAATGCATTTTCCACTACATTACCTATATAATTTTCCAACTCAAATGTTGGAGGGGTAACACTGAATATGTGTATTTATGTATCACTTTTACGTAAGATTTTTTGTGAGTGTTGTTTCAAATTCGGAATAGATTTTAAACAAATTTCAAATGTTTCTTTCATAAACACTTTTTGATTCTTCATTGAATAAACTTGGAAGAGTAAGTCTGCGACACAAACAGCTACAATATCTTCAATTACAGTTTTGTGGGTTTTGTTGCCTCTGTAGGTGTGTTGCTTGATGGGAAAGATTTTCTTCACACTATGATGTATGTTTCCATAGTACTCTTCTCTAGTAATTTAATTAAGAGATTGCCATCCAATAGGCAATGTCTATTAAACATTTATCTGAATATAGAAAGAGAGTGCCTGACCTATTGTTTCTGTGTTCTGCTGTTGCTACTGTAAGATAAGCAACACTTAATGGAAATTATAGGGAGAGCACAAGCAGATGAAGCAGAAGTAGGATAGCTATATTATCAGAATACAAGCCTTGCATTGCTTAGTCTTACTCATTAATGGAAGATAATATCTGGTTTTCAGTAAAATATCTTAATTTTTTCCTGGCTTAAGTTTTTCTTGTGTATTTCATTTCAACACAAAAATTTTAATTGTATGATGAAAAATAGGTGTATCACTAAGGATAACAGATTTTTTAATTGTTCTTTGACATCACTGATATTTGGCATAATTGCATCAAATACTATTTAAGGAATATAACTTATTTCTACAACAATCAAATTAATGAAGCCTATGGATGAAGTTCTATGGATGTGTGTATTTTGGATCTTTTCTTTCTTTCTTCACTTCCAAAATTCTCTCGTTTCACTTCCTACCTTGACTAGGCAACTGGAAAAATGTCCTCCAGTGACAAGAGAGCATTGACTGCACAGGCTGACCTCCTGCACTTATCAGCCCCAGGCAGGTGCTACTTCTCATACTGCATATTCCTTCTTCTTCAAGGCAAGTAATAATGTGAAAGACTAATCATAGAACACATGCAATCCTCTCATCTTCAAGATCTCCACCTATCTGCCAAGTTCAGTCAAATTTAGACAGTCCATCACACTTTGTCACTGCTGATCCCTCCTCAAGTTATTATCCTGCTCCAGTCTGGGGTCTCACCCACAGGAGACAGTCCTTCATGATCTTCTCCAAAGTGGGTCATTCTGGTGGGCTGCAGTTCTTCAATAACTGCTCCAGCATGGATCCTTTGCATGGGGTGCAGTCCTTTAGGAACAGACTGCTCCTGTGTGGGTACCCAGCAGGGCCGTATGTCCTGCCAGCAAACCTGTTTCAGCATGATCTGCGGTTCCTGCCAGGAGCCTGTTCCAGTATGAGCTCTCCAAGAGGGGACAGCTTCCTTCACGGCACATCCACATGATCTATGTTGAGGTCGTCCATGGGTTGCACAGTGGATATCTGCTCTACCATGGACCTCCATTTTCCAGGAGGACAACATGCATCACCATTGCCTACACCAAGGGGTTGAAATGAATCTCTGCTCAGGTACCTGGAGTGCCTCCTCCCCCCTGCCTTTTTCATTAACGTTGGTGTCTGCAGGGTTGCTCTCACATATTCTCACTCCCTTCTCCTGGCTGCTGTTGCACAACAATTTTTATCTCTTCTTAAACAAGTTAGCACAGAGGTGCTACCAATGTCACTGTTGGGCTCAGCTTTGACTAGTGGCGAGTCCTTCTTGGAGCCATCTGCAACTGTCTCTGTTCAACACGGGGGCAGCATCTGGCATCTTCTCACAGATCTGCCATGTTACATTAATAATTGCCTGTTACATTAATGTTTCTACTGTTCCTCTGAAGAGGTAACAGTTTATTTATTTGAATTAATAATAATTTATGTAATATTAAATATATATAATAATAATTTGTATAGTATCAACAATTTTATAATTAACATTTAAAAATTATTATAATTTCATTTATAGGCTGAGTTCTAGATTTGATGATCTTCTTTATATGAATGTACATGTATGCACCTATTTACCACTCGCTTTTAGAAAGAGAAGAGCAATAAGAGAAGTGGCTGTTTTTCTAAACAAAAGGAAAATATAGGAGGAAAATGACATTTTTCATTTAATTGAAAACAATAAACTAAAATAAAACAAGTGCACAGTAATCAGCTGTAATTTTCAGCTCTTCAGGAAGTTACTATTTGCCAGATTTTTTGAAAGGCCTCACTGCAGTAGTGTTGGGTTCTTTTCTAAGTTTGGCCATAACTATAGCATTGGGAGTGATAATGTGCTGAGCTCTATGGAAAATCTTGTTGGTGCAGAACAATGGAATGAAATATTTTGGCACTGAGCCCTATAGAATTGCAAATTCAACATGATCAGGCTCATGGTTATAGTTTATACAACCTGACTGTATTGTGGTTCAAAAAAGTGAATTTTTTTTGTGGATATAAGCAAACATTTAACCATATCATTCATCTTAGATATACCCTGGAGCAAAAAATCCCTGAAGGCAACTTTTTTATAGTAGCCAGATGTTAATATAAGCTATTACAATGCTAAGTGCAAATTTTAGGATGTTTCTAGTTATTGTGTAGTGTTTTTGTTCTATTTTCATATGTAGTTGTTTGGGATTATTTTTTTCTGTTTAGAAAAAGAAAGAAGGCAGAAAGAAAAAATAATTTAGCCAAATGGCAGGCAAGAAACTAAGCTTTCTAAATAAAATTAAGGATAATATCCTATAAACAGGAAAGGTTGCTTAAGAAACTGTATTATTATTTTAGATATTATAAATTTTCCAGCTTTGTCTATGTTTGATTTTTCTTCACATTAAAGATAGACCATTTCCACAACATAAATGTTCCTTAGTACTTGCCCCCTAAGTAAATGTTCTTCTCATACTGTCTGCCTAATCATCGACCATTGTAATTATTTCTCTTTCATTTTTATTTAATCATTGCCTTCACACCTTGAATATGAATGTGGTTTTGATCTCCTTTTTCACATCCTCCCCCGTAGTGTCAAAGTGGAGACAAGGACAACATGGATAATAAAGCCACAGAATACTTTCTGTTTGTCGTGGTTTCAGCCAAATTTACCAAAACCTGAGTGACAGATGTCCCCCCCTCCCCCCTTTTGGTCAGAGAGGAGAGGAAGGAGTTAAAGAGATTCAAGAGTTTAGAACAAACTGAACTACTTTAATGAAAGTATAAGTAATATAATAAAAAGGAAATTTAGGAGAAAAAAAGGAGTATACAATATATACAAAACTGTATCAAGCTCCCAGGATGACGACCACGTCACCAGCAGGCTTCAGGAAAAGTCCCAAACTGGACTCGGTGATCGACAGGAGCCGGATTCCAGATCTGGAGTCACAAACGCTCGGATCAGGATCAAAGGCAGACGAACAGGCAGAGTCCTCCTTGGATGTCAGCCATCGAAGAAGGGGCGAAAAAGAGTTGACCTGTTGATCCTTCAGCTTTTATACGGGGCATGATGCGGATGGGATGGAATACCCCTGTTGGTCCGTTCTGGGTCACCTGTCCTGTCCGCTCCTCCTTGAAGGTGGGACCCTCCAACGGGCAAATGCTGAAAATTATCTGACCTTGGTTCTTCCAGCAATAAGTCTAAACAAGGGCCTCTCTGCATACCATCCCTTGGTATAATCAGGTCTTATCACTGTGAGACGGAACAGTTCTGAACAATGTGCTGTTAATTTCAGAGTTTAGCTAGTTAGAAGAGGCCTAGCTAAGAAAGTAAAACTGTAAAACAGAAAATTGGTTCGTTTTACCTCAAACCAGGACACTGTTTAAAATAGATCTTTTTCATACCATTCCTAAATCACATTATCTCTAATAATCTTGACTAGCTTAATGAAAACGATTAGGAAACAAAAACATCACTTTTTTCCTCATAATAAAAGACTCAGAAGATTCTAGTGAAGTTAGATTACAGGTTCAGAGTAAATAGAAGGGATTTTTGTTAGATTAAATGTGAAATGTAAAAGAAAGATGTGTTACTTTGAAAAGACAGCAGATCAAGTGGAAATTTTGGAGAGAACAGGTTAATTTTCCTCTGCTGAGTATGATCAGGGTGGGAGAGCATGGGGGAAGACATTACAGCCTTTTAGACATCAGAATAAAATAGGAAGGTGGACATAATTATTGTCATATTACAACAAAAGGAATCAAGACAATCACAGAGGACAATAGCAAGTATACCAGAAATCTTTGTTAATGTGAATATATTGTATAAAATAAAAATGGCAAACACAACAAAGCTTAGCGCAATACCTCATACAGATGATTAATACACATGTTGAGTCATTTGAATTGAATAAACCATTGACAAGTTGTTGATCAGTGAATAGTAAAGAGACTGAATGCTTTCTCTTTAGCATAGAAAAAGTATGACTTAAGAAGGAGATGAAAGAGACCTTGAAATCTTGACTGGTTTAATGATAATTATTAGGAAACAACAACTTCATTCTTTTTCTCATACAGAATAAAATGCTGAGAGATATTCAGTGACCTCTCTTCAGTGACGAAGATGGTATCTTGCAAGATGAATTTTCTCTTTTTCTGGAGTGTTTGTGTAGTAGGTAGGGGTTACTATTTTCTGCTTTATTTATACTATGGTCTCTACCTGTTGATCATTGCTACTTTCAACATACACATGGTCCAAGCCAAATAGGCCAAACCAAAATATGTACATTTTCAGGTTATTGTGTCCTGATTTCATTTTCAAAGCTTGTCAAAATAACATTTTAATATCTAAACATGAGATAATATAAATGGAAAAAAAACAGCTTTAAAAAAGAGAGGAAGTTCAACTACTAGTCAACTAGATTCAGGGTAATTAAATCAAAGTTGTCAATTTGTCTTAAAACAAAATTTCTGCAGAGATTGAGAATCTTCTGGAGTTTTATTTTGCTTATTCTTTGTGAACCAATCTGAGATCTGATTATTTAGAGCTTATTTTGGTCATTTAGAGCTTATTTAGAAAATAAGCTAACATGGCATTTTTCGCTGTGATTACTTCGGACATCTGAGCAGTACACTACCACATTCCTAAGTCCTCTGCTACATTAGAATGACATCCAACAGAAAAGATCTGTTATGTTGCTTTACAGACAATTAATTGTAGTCATTCTATAGTTAGATGATATTTGGGAAATATAATTGCCATTTGTGAGGTTTTTCTTGTTCTTCTACTACATATTTTGGTTTCCACCCCTTCCATTGCTTTCTCACTTTCTGTGGATTATTAGCTCCGTTCCCTATTGTTACTAATTTAAAGTTGTCCTCAGCAGGTTGCTACAAGCTGCAATTATGGTGCTATTGGCAAAGCTCAGTCATTTTAGTGCAACACATAAAATTAACATTTCCTTAAGAGACAAGATTCTCAACTAATATGTGAGAGTATATAAAATTCAAAAAGGAAACAGTGCAATTTCCCAACACCTTGACATGTAGTTTTTACTGTTTATAAGCCAAATTTTTTTCTGGAATTTATTCCAGAAAATTAGACATCCGTATTTACAACCAGAAAATAGTTGTTCACTGTTAGCATTAAGCAGAATGAAATGAGCCACCAAAATGCACTTCCAGCAGCATAAGTAAGAAGCCCTACCTACTTTGAAGCACTGCTGTGTGGTCCATGCACCTGTCTATGTGTCTCATTGTTAGTTCCCCATGAATCTAGGAGTCATAGATGCAGCCAACACAGAGTTATTCTGCTATAATAATCTGGATGTCTCTGTGATACCCTCTGACTGCTGTTAAGCCTCAGTAGCACCCTCATAGACCTCATCACAGCTGTCTTTAATCTAAAGGTGAGCAGCAGTCTTTATCTCTGAACTATAGGAAAATAATGATTATCTTCACTGAAATATTTAGACAGGTCTTTTTTCTTTTACCTCTAGACTGGAGAATGAGAGAAAAGTTCTTACAAGGTTCAAGGTTCTGGCCCTGATTGCATTTTTATTTCTTTCTAAACAAAAAGTGTTAGGAGTGCCCCCTGACTTGACAGCCCTTTGGCTTTTACGTATCTTTAAATGACATTTTTCTTATCTGTTGTTGATTGTGGTTTTGGTCCCAGTATACCTTATAAACTGATGTTGCATGAAAATGTCCAGTAGAGTCTCTTCTTCTCTTTCTGGAGCCTCTGACCTATGGTGAAAAGAAGATCCCTCCTAAAACAAAAGCTCCATGTAGATATAGTACTTTCAGTGGAAAGAACTGAAGTGCAGACTGATTAACTGCTTTGCCTGCATGTCCTATGGTTAGGTAAATATCTATATTTGCTCTACACTTTCCTCTGTATAGTTCATTCAAATTGTTACCATATCCTATTTGAAAAAAAACCTGAATGTTGTACCCATGGTACTCTGCAGAAATATCCTGTCCGTTCTTCCTTTCTTCTACACTGTCACCGTTACCCTACTCTGCGATTGCAAGGCATAGATTGTAGGGTTAGGGTACTGGAAAAGAGTTATAAGGAACAACATTTTCAAAAGAAGGTTTTTTTAAAATTTGTTTTCTAAATATGTATGTAGATCTTTTAAAAATTATTGAACACTCAGAAACTCATGCAACGCCAAATTTAAATTATTGAATATTTCCAAAATGGCCTCTGAACTCAAGATTACTACTTAGTTGAGCTGGCTAAAGGACTGAAGAAGAGAAAAGCTTACATGCAGGATAATTACATTCNGAAAAAAAAAAAAAAAAAAAGTTTTTTTTTTATTTTTGATACAGCTTCATTGAAGATGTCAATAGTAAGCAAAAATGAGATCTGCATAAGGAATCAAGAACTGAGAATTTACACTTTCTGTGGATTCAGGAAAAAGTAATTTAAAAACAAAATTATAAAATAATAGAATAGAAAATAATAGAAAAACTAATTTGATCTGAGTATTTTCTTCTACATGACTATTGGTGTAAGTCATAAAAATAGGCAGGATGGGTGACTTCGAATGTGATGTTACTTCTGCTCTTCTACAATTATTTTCTACAGAAAGGGGTGAAATTAGAGTGTTTATGATATTTGAATTAAAAAGAAAAAAAAGCAAAGAAAAAAAGCTTTAGTTTTCTGTCTAAATAGTATTGAAATTCAGAAGAATAACGTACTAAATATAGAAAACTAAAATTACAGGGAGTAAACTTTATATTCAGAAATCTGCAAATATATTCAATGTAGTAAATGGCAGCATTATTCAGCTACATAAGATACAGACACTAAGTTTGGGAAATTTGGAAAACAGGGATTCCAAAACATATATTTAAGCTATGTCTCCTCTCTTCCCTCCTTTCATTCCCAACTAGGTGCCTATTTCTTAACTTTTTTACAACATAAATGGTAGATGTGTTGCAGAATGCAAAATTCCTCAGTTAAAATTAAAAAGAAAACTTGGATTTTAGAACTAAACTTCCTGCAAGTTTGAATCATATTCCCATTATTCCAATGAGGATTGATTTCTATTAAAATTCCAGCCCATTTTAGTCTTTGTAATGAGCCTAAAATAGCTGCCAGCTTGCAGTGAAGGAATTAATGATAATTAAATGTAACACAAAATGTATTTCCATATTTTGTATTGCTTAAATGATTTCATCTCAGATGTACTATGATTCTTTTTAGAGATGACTACTTCTATTTAATCTCTTTTCCAATTTTAATTTGAATTTCATATTGTTCCTGACTCTTTAATGAATATTTTGGGAGATGTCCATAGTGTTGTTAATTATACCGGAGACTGAGTATAATTAATTCTTTTGGACCCAAAGTCAGCTAGTTAATCGATTTCTGATGAAACTGAAGATTAAACACAGATAGTTCACTTCTTCCTTCATTCATTTTAATTTTTCCCTCTTTGAATTCAATCAGATTACTTTGGGAAGTCATTGCTGGCAAATCAATTTATGGACCCATTTGGAGTATTATCCAGATGTTAATAGATGGATGATCCACTCAGGCCAGTCACCTTCCTATCAATTTTATTTTTTCATTTTTAAAGAAAACCTTTTCATTCTTTTGAGGAGATTTACTAGCATTATTTGTAATTCATATTCAAATTTATTTTAACTGCCTTATTCTTAACTTAAGAGTAAGTTCATTAACTAAGTAGAGAATAAAAAGAGATCCTCGGAAGAGTTCTCGGAAGACCAGACAATTCACACAGAGAAGGGGTTGTAGTGATGTAGAAGATATTCCTCATGTTAGTGAGGTTACTCATGTAGCTAATTTTGATTTTAGAGAAAGATCTGAAAAGGTTTAAATGAAAAAGAGAAAAACATATTTGTATGCCCAAAAGTTCCTGTTTCTCTTTCTTTCCTTCTTTCTTTCTTTCTCTTTCTTTCTTTCTTTCTTTCTTTCTTTCTTTCTTTCTTTCTTTCTTTCTTTCTTTCTTTCTTTCTTTCTTTCTTTCTTTCTTTCTTTCTTTCTTTCTTTCTTTCTTTCTTTCTTTCTTTCTTTCTTTCTTTCTTTCTTTCTTTCTTTCTTTCTTTCTTTCCCCCATGCTATAAATAATGGTCTATTTTAATTTTTAGCAGCAGGAAATGTCCTAAAGGCTGTAAGGAGATAATCAAAAAAGGGTAAGGAAGAAATTTAAAAGAGCAGGAGGAGAACTTTCTTTTAGTCAATGTGAGAAATTGAGCATTTTTCATTTCTTACTCTACATATAGTAATAGATAGCTCTAGGTTTCATACTGCAATGAAATACTACTCATGATCCAAGTATACTCTATCACTGTATTAAATATCCTTCCGTGATCAGACCCAAGACAGCTTTAATGCTATTTCTTTATGGGTGAGTAACAGAAGAGCAGAAGTGTGCCAGATGATTAATTATCTATATTTTCTGGAAAACTAAGGCCAAAAAAGAAACATTTAACAATGGTTATTTACATAAATCAGTCCCTTTTGAACAAATTGTTTAAACATATAATTCAATCTCCTCATTAAGCTGAATTTATAGTAACCATATTACTAAGTAAAAGCCTAGGTATTAAAAAAGGAACATTTTCTGTTTCTCAGATGAATATCAGATGTGCATGGTCTTTGTCAACATCTGTACTGTTTAACAGTCTCAAGCAGTGACTTTGTCAGACAATCTGTAGAAACAAGGATTTCAGCAGTTTAAAAGCTATTAAATTTTCTAATTAATGTTATTACGTTATTCTTTTGGTAACCATTTGGCATATTTATAGCTGTCAGCAGGTAACTTTAAGTTTCATTTCCTTAACCATTACTTTTACATTTAAAATGAAGCAAGTGAAATGTTTGTAGTTTATCATGTGTGTTTAAGTTCAGCCTTTTTTAGGGGGAATGTAGGTAAGTATTAAGCAGTTATCAAAATGTAAAAGTAAAAAAAAAACAAAAAAGTTTAAAACTTTACATCTAGAGTTTACATTCTGGAACTGCAGAGTGATAAGTCAGTAATAATGAAAGGTCTCAAAGCTATGACATGAAGCCTAACAGGAGTAATAAGAAATGTTTTGACTCAATAATACTTACACTTATGAAAGAAGTTTATCTGCAAATTCTGTCTTGATCGTGGAGTTCATGAAGAAAACCAACAATTGTTCCAGACTGCAAACAGCCTTCTCTCTCATTTTTTCTTTTGTTTCAGCTATCTGAATCAGGGAAGGAAGGATGACAGTATTATAACACAACCTGTCCCTTTATGGCAGCCTTATCTCTGAAGACTAAACAGGGGTGATTAGATCTTCAGACTCATGAATGACTGCACAATAAATCCTAGCATGTCATAAACCAGAAAATCAGTCCTGTCTCTAGAACCAAGCATGTACTTGCATAGTGTTTTGGTGCTTTGATTGCAGCTTGATGGCTATTGTATTGAAGAAATATTAGTTGAATATTAGATTTATACTTTTATTAACAAATTGGCAAGGAGATTATTTGAAGTATAATTTTTAGAACCATTTTTCTTTAATGTAGAACTTTGCATAATTAGAAAGATAGGAACTTTGCTGAATTTTTGGAAGTTTGAAAAACTAGTATGAGATCTAATAATATTCCTCCAGAGTTACAATGATTTTGAGTCAGCCAATCATTTAATACATTAGCCAATAGACTGAATTTTATGTTTTGTGTGGGTTTTTTTAGTGGAAAATACTCATGTTCACTTTTGCTGTGGAGATAACTAGAATCAGGGAATAAGGCTGCAAGTGTTGTTAAATTCAAATTTTTAGCGATATTTACAGCTAAGAGTTCAGATATGTCAATTTCAATGATGTTTTGTTTTTGTAACTAGTCTCACATTACCATCTATAAATAGACAGCTGATTATATGCATAGTCTTACTTGATGTGAGATAAGCAACAGAATATGATACTAACTATATTTTCCCCTATTTCCTTTCTTCAGTTTCACTCAAAGCCAGTGTAGTTTGATAATGTTATACAGATATCTAGACTCTGGAGATCTGACCATATTACTGAAACTAGTACTTCAGAAGTACCCAAATAGTATTCAATGAAATAGAGTGACGTTTTCTCTTTCTATATTTGGTTTTTAGTATATATTTATCTAGATAAATTACATGGAAACAATAGGAGGATCTGCTGAGTTGCAGCTGTTCCCTTTATAATGAAAAAAGCAAATTCAATGAGCCTACTTATCATATAATCAAAACTGATTCTTGAATTTATATAGAAAATATCAACAGACAATTTCATGCTGTTTTTTTACACTGTCATGAGGGGAATACAAGCAAATATAATCAAAGGACACTAAATAACATGCTGCAGTGAACTGCCACAATGCAGACTACAATAGAGCAATACTGTTAAGACTCAGAAACAAAGGATAGCTCCGTGTCCTGGTGCTTTGTCTTTCCAGGGCTGCATTCCCTTGATTTATCTTTTTAAATGTAATTATAGTTATGTTGATAATGATGATGATGACAGCAGTGATAACAATAACAGCTGGTGTGGTAGAAGTTACTGCAAGGAAAATTAGTTTCATTCATTTAAAAAACAATGTGATCCATCAAACTGCTGGATATTGCTAAATGAAGCTATTGGTTACAGTATGTGCCAAAAGACTAAAACAAAAGTATTACAACATTTTGTGCTGAAAATGCTGAGAATGACTCCAGATTTTTCATCTACTTCTGTTGCCTACAGCCAGCTCCAGATTTTGTTATGTTCAAGGTCATACTACAAATCAGAGTATGTGCAGTGAACCTGAATTTTCCTTGCTGAAGTGTTCTTTTTTTTTTTTCACATATGCCAATTATAATAAAAAATATAGTAAAAAATCTAAGTAAAATCAAATCGTATTACTTTGTCTTTAATTTTCTCTTTATATCTCCCTGTAAATAAATAATGATTATTTAATGAGTTTTTGTGGTGCCATTAATAGGTATTTATACCAAAGAAAATTGTTCCAAGTTTCTGTCCTAATTTTCAACTTTTCCATAGGATAGGCCTTAGATATGTGAAAAGGGTTATGACTATATATATAAATTTCAAGTGTCTACCAAAAAGATACTGTGGATAAGGAGGGGGAAAACACCACAAAATCCCCCAAACAGCAACGAATAAAAACAGAATCTGGAGAAAGGAACACACTCTCAAAGGAGTAAAAATGACCTGCTGTAAAGTTTGGCTTTGGAAACGGCATGATTTTTGCTTGCTACATACATGCCTGACAGGTATTTCTTAGTATTTATCTGAAGTTTTTTGTTTTTTGTTTATTTTTTTATAATTTTTTATTTCTTATGAGAAGGGAAAGTGCCAAAATAGCAGGATTATTATTACTACTAGTACTGCTATTAATAATAATAATTTTACCAAATCTAAATTTACCAGTCCTTTAGCTTCATTATTGGTCCTTCAGCAAGAGTTTTTCTTTCCCATGACTAGTTCTTTATCAACATTATTCTACTATTTTTTCCCTTTAATTAGATTCCTCATTCAGTTGTTGGAAACTGGAGTAATTTCAAAGATGAATGTTTCTTATGAAAAGACATTTTGACTGAAAAGTTAAGCTGAAGGAGAAGGATTCCATAAAGATATAAGTAAGCTACTCACTTCACAGAGAATAAATTCCTTGAAGATCCAGTACCTTCTCCCATATTTACTGAAGGATTGTACTATTACTATCCAGGAACCCAGAAACTGTTGTTTGGGCATAAAATTGAACTTCTTCATCTCAATTTCCCTGAATAAGTTTCATAATTATCCATGTTCCTTTGGTCCCTTTGGAGTGGACTACTTTTAGCATGCATTTCAGCACACAACCCAGCTTCACAGGGATAGAAGAGTCCCACTAAAACATGAGATTACAGTTTAGAGAAGAGAACAGTGTCCTGGATGTAGCTGTCTCTCCAAGTTGAGCTGCACAGTGAATTAGATACTGATTATTAATGACCACAAAATCTTGCTTAAAAGAAAACACTTGAAACATTTCTGAGGGAAAGTTCTGAGCCCTGGATTACAACAGTTTAAAGAAACCTCTGTTCAAAACAAAGAAAGAAGCCCTGGGTAGTCCCTACTTTTCCTCATGATAGCTCATGTAATTTTTTGGTAGATGCTAACTCTTCCTGCCCATTTCATACAAAATCTGGCAATGCTATGGTCTTCCTGATCCAAACAGTATCCTGCAGAAAAATAATTAAGAAACAGGTAGAATGAAGCTGTATTTGACTGAGGACCATAATTAGAAGCCAGTAGAGGCTCATCAATGAAACATTCTTTTACAAAATATATTTTTAGCCGAACATATTTTAAAACTAGCTGTTATTCAAAAATTAAAATATTGTAGCAATCATGGCCATTTCATACAGAAAACTTACCAAAAATTGGTCTCCCATCCTAATCTAATTGCTAAGAAAATATTTAATGAGAGAAAGTAGGATGGTGATGTATATAGGAATCCATTTCCATGTGATATGTGAATATTTGTATTTAATTTTTATGAGGATACATATTGAACACCTGATGCTTCACAAAATTAATTGTCTGATGCTGGATAGACTAGCTAATATTATTATGGAAATATTCTGAGTGATATACTTGCAATTGCCATGCATATTGCAATAAGGCAGTGCAGTGGGAACCCTTATTTGCCATGGCAACCATTAATTGGATATGCAGAAGGTGGTGTTTTGCTTTAAATAAATCTGACTGGGTCAGCAATTGAATGTTACAAATAAATTATTTAGATTTTACGCAGTTTTTTCACACTTTTTCTGGTTTTGAATTAGCTTTTTCTTATTTGTGTCCTTCAGAAAGGAACAGGATAAAATTGAGTGGAACCCTGGGATGTTTTGTTTTATGATTATTTTTGTGAATGTGCATTTTTCATTTATAAGGCTGAAAAATAAAAGCTGATTGTAATTACATTTGTGTTCCTGCCATGTGTTCTCAGGCCTCTTTCTCTGTCGCTTCTTTCTCTTGTGACTATTATTATGGATCAAACAGTTGTTTTGAATAAATCATTCTCTTTAAAATATATAGTTCATTTTTGATTTACAGAGTTTGACAGAGGAGACAGTCTTTTTATGTATCAGACTCAGATTTTGATTAAAATACATTGGCACAATGTATACATACCAAATTAATTTCCAAAAAAATTAATCCTAAGTACCCAGAGAGAAATTAATGAACTCTGAAGACAACAGATATTTCAAGGCAGGAAAGTGTGAAGTGCAAAGAAAGGACATTGAGTTATACATTCCATAGCTATGGTATGTTGACTAATAATTTTTTTTTTACAAAGAATCTGACTGATTTTATGTTCCTACAGCATTCTCCTGGAGAAGCTGGCTGCTTATGGCTTGGACAGATGTACAAATCACTGGATAAAAAACTAGTTGGATGGCCAGGCCCTAAGAATTGTGGTGAATAGAGTTAAATCAGTTTGGTGGCTGGTCAAAAGTATTGTTGGGCCAGTTCTGTTTACTATATTTATCAGTGATGATGGAATTGAGTTCTGTTTACTATATTTATCTGGATGATGGAATTGAGTGCACCCTCAGTATGTTTGCAGGTGACACTGAGTTGGGCAGGAGTTTTCATCTGCTTGAGGGTAGGAAGGCTCCACAGAGGAATCTCTACAGGCTGGGAGGAAGCGAATTCTAGGAGGCTCAACAAAGCCAAGTGCCAGCCCCTGCACTTGGGTCACACAACAGGTTCAGGGAAGAGTGGATGGACAGCTGTCTGGTGGAAAAGAACCTAAGGGTGTTTGTTGACAGCTGGCTGAATATGAGCCAGTAGTGTGCTCACGTGGCCAAGAAGGACAATAGCATCCTGGTTTGTATTAGAAATAATATGCCCAGTGGGACTAGGGAAGTGATTGTCCTCCTGGTCCCAGGACTGATGAAGGCTGCATCTCAAATCCTGTGTTCAATTTTGGGCATTTGAGGTGCCTGAGTGCATCCAAAGAGCAATGTAGTTGGTGAAGGGTCCTAGAGAACATGTGTTATGAGGAGCAGCTGAGGGAACTGAAGTTGTTGAGCCTGAAGAAAAGGAGGCTGAGGGAAGACCTTATCGTTCTTGACAGCCACCTGAAAGGAGGTCATAAGCAAGGTGAGTGTTGATCTATTTTCCCAATTAACAAGTGATAGAACAAGATAAAATGGCTTCAAGTTGTGCTAGGGGAGGTTTAGAATGAATAATGCGAAAAATGTCTTCATCAAAAGGGTTATCAAACATTGGAAATGACTATCCAGGGAAGTGGTTTTGTCACCATATTATTATTGTATTATTTTCTTTGCTTATCCGTGGAGGCTTCATATGACATTAATGAGAATATTCATGTTCTTCCATAATAATGTTTTCCTGGTTTAGGAAAATATCCAGATTCGGTTCAGGACAAAAGCACCTTCCTGCTATTGCTGCCTCAGAATTAGGTCTATAAAACGTCATCCTCTAGGGCAGTCTAGCACTTCATCAGACCCCTGGATGTGTCACTGCTCAAAGTCCTGAAACCAGCCCCACAGCAGAATTCAGAGCAGGCTGTGCGCAAAGCACAGTGTACTCTGTGTAAACCAATACATAAGTCCCTTTTTTGGGGAAGACTTATCTATAATGTTATCCCTGAAATTATTTTCTTCAATTTGCCACAACCACCTGAAGCCATTGTTTTAAAGATGTCATGAAGGTGGAGTTTTTGTGTTTGCTTGTTCTCCTAAGTAAAATGACTATATTTTTGGTGGGGTTTTTTTTGTTGTTTTGGTTTGGTGATTTTTATTTTTTTTTGGCGGGGTGGGGGTGGGGGGTGGTGGTGGTGGTTATAAAATAATTTGATAAGTAACTTTCCAGAAGTAGGTCTTTGACCTTTGCCAGAAGCCACCAAAACACCAGTGGTGGATAGAGTAGATTATCATATATTCTTCTTGAGAATACTCTCCAGTTTTTCTGTAGAAACCATACCACCATATTCCAACCGAAAGATGCTATATAAAAGGTACATTTCCTTCTTTTCTGTGTATATAGCTCAATCTTTCTTATCCAGTGAAGCATTGATCCAATACTTATTTATAATGCTCTGAGAACGTCGATTAGATAGGGTATCCCAGAATATACAGGCTTTGAAATGTATATTTAGCACTCGATTTCTTTATTCCTTGATCATAAACTGATGGTCATTTGGAAAAAAAAATTCTAACAAACGTTTGAGTTCATAGGATCTATGGGCTCTCTAGATTCTTACCTTGACTCAGGGGCCATAATATTTTTATATCCTGAGGAAAACTGCTTTTAACTGTATGAATTTTTGTTGAAAATATACTATTTTTTTTTCCCTATAGATGGATACAAGTTTCCAGATTAAGCAAAATGCTTAGATTAATTTAGTCTTGGTACACCAGAAACTGTTTCTGACAGCTTTGTTCTAAGCATAATGAGGACATATTAACTTTAATTGAAGTCATCACTAAGATGTATTGAGCTGAAATGCTGATGCAGAGCTAAAACAGTCAAAAAGTCATGATGGTGAGACATCATGATAGTGAATCCATCTAAAAATATAAATATAGCTTTACATTACATTTACATTTACATTACATTACATTAACCCTGACTTATCCCTTTTTCTCTATGATAACAAAAATAATATCAAAGATAACTATTAAAATAAGAAATTGTCAACAAGTTAAATATTTCATATGACCATTTTAAGCCAATGGAAGAAATATATTATTTATATTTATTTAATGTCTATTAATCTATTCCTAAAAAATTCAGCATATTAAAATATTTGAATTTTTTTCCATCAAGTTTTCCTACTTCTTCCTCTAGGTTTTCTTGACATGGTTATTGAAGGATTTAAGTACATAGCCCAGCCTATGTTATATGGGATACCTACAAATTAACAGTTTCAAAATTATTGTATTGTTAGTTGCCTGGCTTACATATAAACAATTGTATCATTACCAACAAGAGTTCAACATAAGTGTACTCTAACAAATAGCAAAGGGTGCCAATGCCCTTTTACACCAAAGTCCTTAACCAGTATGGTATCATTTTTCATATTTTTCCATATGGTCTGAACACTGTCATACTTTTAAAAAATACTGCAAAGGGAGCCAAGAGATTACTATTATTTTACAGAGAACTCCCATGTCAATGAAAGTCCAGTTAGGGTTTGTTTTTTTCTGATTGCTTGAATTTTTTTTAATGTAATACTTAAACGCAAATGCATCTGATTTATCTGTCAGCTCTTTTTTCTGTGTGAAATGCAACATCTCTTTGGGGGGATTATTGCTACCATGCAGGCAGTAATCATTTCATAGAATGTGACATTAATTGTTTAAAATTCAATTATGTTTTCTCTCATGTCAGATGACATTAAATGATCATTTGAATTTTGGTCCTTTGACATCAGTAAGAGTCACAATTCGTGGTAGATGACTCCCCAGATATCAGAAGCCTGGGCCAATGGAGAAAAACCTTTTCTTTCTCATGTAGATAACTGACTGCAGATAACTGAAATCTGGATGATTCAACGGTGCCTATTACAGCAGAAATAGCCTTTGTTAATTTGATTTCTACATAAAGAGATAGTCAGAAGTTTCATTGTGCACCCATTCATTTTAAAAGACAAAAGTTTTCATGACACATAAGTTGGTGACTGGCTTTCATCATTCACAGACCTCTTACATGGCCACCGACAAAAATCCTGCATGTCTTCTTTCCTTAGTCCGGGCAGATGTTCACATCAGTGACCACCAATACCTTCACTACACTTCCAAATACAGGGACCTTTACACTTAACGTCTCTCTTTCACCAGGTTTATTAGGTGTTGTTGACTTCCTCATCCATTTCTTTTTAGGACCATATGCACAGCTGGTAGCTAAGAGCTCTTTGATAGCTATCTAACTAACAGGTGGTAGAAGGGAAAAGCCTGTAAGGGAATGAATAAATTTACTAGTGAATAATATGCATTACTAGTGAAGATGCAAATTTACTTAAAAATTAAATCTACATTTAATTGTCATGTAGTGAAAAATTTTCATGTACTGGCCAAATATTCTTTTTTACTTTTTGTTTTCCTTTTCCTTGTCCTTTTCCTTTAATTTACCTGCCTGTAACTTATGAGGATTCCTTTATGATATATATCTTGCTACAGTCATGTTTACCTACTTTATTTCTAGTTTATTAATCTGCACAGGATAGATCTCAAATCTTTTTAGGAAATATAGTTGTTCAAATTAAAAAAAACTGGTAATTAGCTGCTTTACTCTACTAAGAGGAATACACTTTTAATCTTTCATCAACACTGATATAACTTGGTTTCTACATAGCTATTACAAGTTAATTGTTTTTGACCCAGTTCTTCCAGAAACATTGATTTTTGAACCCACAAAAATTAGTTAAAATGTCTAAATGTCTGTCCTTTGACCCTTTGAAATCTCTTCCTCAATAATTTAACATGATTTTTGAAAAAAAAAAAAAAAATCACTCTTCCACAAGATACAGCATTAAAATCATCACCATTTTTGGTACATTGCTTGTTTCATTTGTTAAGGTTCATGAAAGGCTATCCTTTTCAGAGATACTTTTCCTTAGCCATTAGCCTCCTCAATTTGTACATCTTTAGGATATTTTGCAAAACTCATATATTTTTCACGAGTATTAAAAAAAAATTGGGAAGGTTTCTTTTATTTGCATAGTGATTATTGGCTGATGTGGATATTTTTGTTACACCTATATCATGTCTTTATTTTTTAATTAATTTTCCTTTAAAAATGTTTTTCAGAACTTCACAGAACTGAGCAATTTGTCTCAGCCACACTGTGTAGATGGCAATGAATACATACCTATTAAATGGTGGCACTCATTACTTGAAATATCTTATTAAACCTATTTAAAAGGGGTGGTTTAACATATATCTTGAACTTTAAGTTTCTCAGATGCCAAACTGAAAGTGAGCAGTCATCTATCAAAACAAACTTACTGTAGAATAGTAAAAAAAAAAGGCGATTGTTGGTTTTCTCAATGTGAATTCATAATATCAGAATATTTAAGGACTTCCATACAGATTTCCACAAGATCCATCCTCAAATATATTTTTAAAGATTATATCAAAGCCTTTTTAACAAGTCTATGAAATTCGGAATGTGTATTTAAATTGCATTATACCATTGAAGAGATTATTTCAAGATAATTTGTACAACAGTCTAAAATAGAATTTTTCCATTATCATTGTACTTCTAGGCCCAGAACTAATTGCCAGTAGAATAAGTTTCTGAATTAGAAGCTTAAACACAGTTAAATATTGCAATGTACAAAACAAATCATCAACCTCTAGAAGCAAGGCTCACAATGAGTCTTACTTACAGAAATGAAATTTGAAACTTCTTGGAGAATCAAGAACTGAAAAAGAGTTATGTTAGTGCTGTGTTTTTCTTGTTTCCAAATTGGGATGTTCAAAAATAGTTATGTAGGTGTTACCTATATACAAGCACTCAGAAATGCCCATTTTGGACTACTTAACGTTATGGAGTGAAAGAAAATGTAATTTATTAAACAGACATTAACACTTCTCAAGCACTGAGATGGCTTTCTACTGCATGTACTGCTACATTTCAGTTTTCTTAAACAGATACCACAGAATAATTTTGGTTATAAGGGCCCTTGGGGTTCTTCTGGTCCAACTTCCTGATCAAATCTTAGCTAATGTCAGATTATTAGTCACCCTTTCATTGTGCATCTCCAAGAGGAATTTAACTTGGCCTTCTCCGTATCTTCCAATTTAATTGCTGATGAGAGCAGTGAAGTCCCCTTTTAGTCTTCTCCAAACTGAACAAAGCCAGCTGATATCCTCTCCTTCTATGCCTTATGTTTCTGCCCCTAATTATCTTGGATCTCTACTGGATTTGCTATCCTCTGTTGAAATTACTTCAGTTAGTCAATGTCCTCCTAGTATTGGGGAAACCAGCTCCAGAGAGATTAATACAATCCAAAAAAAATTAATACAGATTTGCTTAGCCTACCTTCATGAGGTATAGAAAAATATGATTATTCTCCCTAAAATAGACAATGATGGTCTTATTTGTTAAGTAGTAAACATAGACAGATGGCTAAGCACTACATTGGCTGATGTTGCTGGACTGATTCCTTTATACTCATTCTCAGTTGCAACCTTCTAGTGCCAATTTTGCATGCAAAGTAAACAGGAGAGTATCATCAAAGTATTTAATTGAATCCAATTAAAGAATTCCTACTATTGAAGTTTTCCAATAGTTCTTACTTTGGAATAGCTAAACTGGACAATATCTATGCAATATATAAGTAATAAAACTTCTCTGTAGAAAAATGCTAACTTTTAGGTCTCCTTCAAAATAGTATTCTAAAAGGATATTTTCTCCAATTAATATTAAAAAATGACAAAAGAATACTAAAAGCTGAAAAGTAAGTTTCTTATTACAGTTTGGCTGTACTTTTCCACTTCATTGCATATGTAGATTTGGCAACATTTAGAGTAGAATCTTTGTGTGAGAAGCTTAAAATGGCCTCCTAGAAAATGTAGTCTAAAACTGTATTCACCTGAAGATTTTTCAAATTTCTTGAATCAGTAATATTAAATGACATTTCACACAAAAAGAAGCTCACTGAGTTTTTATTTTTAGTACCCTTTTTTACACTTTCTCCAATAAAGAAAACTTTAGCTTTCACTAGAATCTTATAAAGAGAGGGGGAAAAAAAAATGAAAATCAGAATGTGATAGTTTAAATAACTTATTTGATCTAATACTGTCAAGACAGAAATAATTTTCCTGGTATTGGGCCACTGTGACCTTGCTTCCTGGTGCCTAAGAGTGCTAAAAGGTCACAAAACTGAGTGACCATGAAGCTTTGCTCTGAAATGATAGCAATGGAAATAGGAAGTCCCAAAACCAAAGGAATATAAATGATCCGATCTTGAAGTTAGTTATTGTTCCAAGTGGAAGACCAACAGAACAGAAAGTTAAACAGTAACCTACTTATAGCTGGTAGGGTGAAGGTATAACCTGTAGTTACCTGTGATAAATTTAATGCTAAAGATCACTCTTCTAGAGGAAGATTTTATATGCAAATATAAGACCACCTTAGTATAATGAGCCAAGCAGCAATAGGGACATGCACAAATGTATTTTGTTATACAATTCCAGGAGACCAATCAGCTATTTTGATGTGAGTTTTCTTCATTAGCCTTACATATAAAAGAGCCCTTGTGTTTCCTAAAGGGTGTGCTGGCAGCATTAGATATGTGGCACCATGTTCTGCACAACTGAAATAAAGGCAAATATCTTGAGTCAAGTGTGTTGATTGGCTCTTGCACACTGCGTGAAGAAGGACACCATTCCTTCTCTAAATTCAAATAGCTGTCTTTCTTATACTCTCCACTTTCATAGTAAATGACAAATAAGTAATCTTTCTTAAACACCTGCAAGTACCCTACTAATGCAGTACTCTAATGGTCTTAATAGCAATGCTGTCTTCCAGTGTGTTTCCAGTGCATTTTGCTATGCAAAATGAGAAATCAAACCAGCCACACACAGACTTTTTTGAGAGTCCCTGTAAAAATATCTAAATTTTTGAAGAAAAAAATACCTGGGTATTTAAACAAACTTATATGGGGTTTTTGTGTTTGCTCATTGCCAGTGTAACAAAATATTTCAAAACATTTCATATTATCAAACAATTACACATAAATGTATGCAATTAAACTTATTTACATACAATGTTGATAAGAGAATAACGTATATGGATGTTTTGCTCATAAAGTTATAGCTGCCATCATATGAAAGTCAACATTGAGGCTTATATTAAAAACAAACAAACAAACAAACAAAAAAAACCCCACTTTTCTCTGTTTAAAACTGTGTTTTTTGTTACAGGGAAAGTAAAAGGGAAAATCAAATCAAATGACTGATAAAATCCTTAATTCTCTGAGTGAGTTGTCCATATTCTGCATACTAAACTAAGTAACTAGAACTAAAGAAAAATATTCTGAAGGTCTCTGTTATTTAAAATTGTACTAGCAAGCGTGAAAAACCTCAAACCGTTTGGCTGTTCTCAGGTGTTGGCGCTTTCAGAGCAATACTTAGCAGGCTTCCAGCTATCTATGGTCTAGAGATCTGGAGAATTAGAAAAATGGCTTTTAGCCAATCAAGTGCTATATATAAGGAAATTTGTGTTTGCAGAACATGTAAAGTTCTTCTGATGGTTTTCAATGTAATTATATTGCATCACTGTGCTTCTATTGTACCTTTTCATGTCATGTTATCCCATCTCTTATCCATTTTCTTACTGTGACAAGATCAAACTCTATGTGACGAAATCTGACCCAGAGTCAGGGACAGGAATAAAAAAGGTTTCTGTCCTTTCTTCTTATGAAGTAGTATCTGTGGACGTTACTGGTATATGTTATGGTATATGTCCTATACCTAGGAAGAGAAAGCAGTCCTGTTCACATTTGGGCCTGTTTTAACACAGATTTAGATTTAATGTCAGAATAAAATATGAAAGTGAATTATTCTTGTCAGATTGTTGCACACCTGGAGAGACATCATGATTATGCACACGATCCTTCACACCTACATGCTGTTTCAGAATTGAACAAAGAGAAAAGAATTATTTTAAAACTATTTGAAATAGCACAATTTTCCCAGTTCTTCTCCCAGTAACACCTATTCACCAAATGCACGTTTATTAGATGCATAAATTCAGAACTATATTTTTTCACCTCCTCGAGGATTTTTGGTTTGATTCTCATTACAAATATACTCAAAGACATGAATTACTTTATTTTTAGGATGGGGTGGTTTTGGCATTATTTTTTCTTTTAGTTTTTATCAGCAACAATCCCAGTAAGCACTCAGTTCAATGTTCCTACCATGAACTACTCAAAATTGAGATTCTAGCATTGTTCATATAATTTACATTAAACTATAATGGAATCAGAAATAGGATTTATTGGTTTGAAATTTCTCAGAATAAAGAGAGCTCTTATCATTTTACTTACAGGTCAGGTGATATTCCTTGCAGGAAATATGGAGTGTAAAGATTTAATTATTGTTTATCTATATTCTGGTAGGGAGATGTTAGCAGTTTTCAAGTCTCTACTGGGATTTAGTTTCTATTGCTTACCTCAATCCAATGGAAATATACACAGCAACTTCAATGTTTGTTTCTCTTTTTTTCTCAAAAGATATTTTCTTCACCTCTCTATACCAAAATCAGTGAACAATATAAATGTGTTTGTGGGTTTTCCTTGCATCCTCTGTTATGTAGGTGAGAGAGCAAGCCACAGTTATTTAGTCTCAATTCTCTTAGAAAGTGAATTTTAAATCTGGGTGCTAAAACTTTTTGTCAGTGAGTTCTATGACTTGCTCCTATAAAAACTATTATTTATTCTGCTTGCACCTTCAAACCCCCAAAGCTTTGTCTAGATAATTACATTCTATGTGCAGTTGTGAGCACAACAATAAGCAATCAGTCAATTCCATTACTGTGAGGGTGATACTGTGAGGGCTATACCCTATGTCATTTTTTTGTCTGTAACACCTGCACAACACACTCTAAGTTCCAGTGTTTTCCTGTTATTGTATTTTAAGTCATACAGCTAACAGTAACTTTATATTGACTTGGAAGCATATCTGCTATGAATACCAATAGCAAGAGACCAACAATTTTGTTTTAAAAAAAGTAGGAGTTTGATTTATAATGGGATAAGCAGGTAGGAAAATACAGCCATGTGTCCTTCCAATGATGATGATAATAATAATAATTTTTATAAAAATAAATTGTATGCCTATGGTCAAAACATTGTTTTCCTCTGTTAATGTCTACCATCAAAATCGAACGAAAGGGCAAAAATAAAGTGGTGAGAAGTTGTTTGCTGTTTATACTATTATGATAAATCTCTTGATTTTAAATGGTTTAAACAAAGAAAACAACAGAATTTACTTTGAATTTTATCTTTGACACAATTCCAGAACTGTAAAAAAATTATTCTTTTTAACCACGTTAAAAGAATGGCACTAGATAATGCAATATTCCAGACCTCACATTTGTGGAGTGCTGTGCTTAACTTTTGACACAAAGCTGATATAAAACTATTTTCCCTTACCTGTGTGATTTTTCCCCAAACAAATGGAATCCTGTAATGGAAGAAAGCCACCAGAGTAATTCATGATATTTTTCTCAGCAAAAAAAGGTGGAGACATACCCTTGTTTATTCCAAGGTTGCTATCCCTGTGTTTGCAACATTAGAAGCAAAGGACACTTTAAACAGAATATGTAAGGAGCTTTATACATTTTCATGTTACATTATTCTGATAGTATTTTGTCTGCAATGTTAAGGACAGTATTTCATTCATGGACTGATTCTACATAAATGCACCTAAAAATAAGTTGAGACAATCAGGAACTGTTTTAATTTAGTATAAAAATAAAATTATTAACACATTGGGTGTAGGGTCAAGATGAACTTCTGTGAAAATATTCTGTGAAAATATTCACTAGATATCCACAACCTCAACTCAAGAGGGGAACACATAACATAAAAAAATATATTTGACACTCACTTTGCAATATGAATTTGAAGTGGAGTCTCCAATATGCTCTGAATATAATGTTAATAGTTTTTCTAGAGTTTATGTCTTAATCCTGCAGTCTGAAAAGAAACTGAAAATTCAGATATTTATCTTCTCTCCTCCTGAACATCAGAACTACAAGGCTAAATTATGTCTCATGTAATGACTATCTAGTCCAACATATAGTTTATTAATTTGGTAAAAACTATGAAAGCTCCAGCATTGTAAGGTTGCGTGGTTAAAACATGATTGCTGGTTACTAATCTGGGCTGTCATAGGTAAAAGTTCAGTTTATATCATAGTATGAGTTTTTTAAAAGAGCTCTCTGAGTGTCTTGTAGTAGAGTTTCTTGTCAGAGAAGTGTAGTTTTGCAGTGGCAGAAATATTTATTTCCCAGATTTTTCAGATAAAAATCTCCCAAATCAGATTATATGGTTAGGACAAAAGAGTTTGTTGTTTTTTTTTTTCTCTAGGTCCTTTTTTTTTTTTTTTTTTTTTTTGTTCCTTTATATGTGCATGCATATTCCAGAGTATAAATGTATGATTTGGTAAACATGTTATTTTGTTACTTTCCCTTTTCAGTCCCTTTGTCAAAATACACACTTGGATGATATATTTTTATTGCTATATACATATATATAATCATAGAATGGTTAGTTGGAAGGCACTTCAAAGATCATCAATCTCCATATCCCACCAGACCAGGTTGTTAAAAAGCGCATTTAGCCTGGCCTTGAACACTCCCAGGGGTTTGGCATCCACAGCTTCTTTGGGCAACATGCTCCAGACTCTCACCACCCTCACAGGAAAGAATTTCTTCCTAATATCCAATCTAAATCTCCCGTCTTTCAATTTAAAACCATTACCCCTTGTCCTGTTGCTAGAGTCCCCGACAGAGTCCTTCTGCAGCTCCCCTGTAGGCTCCCTTCAGATACTGGAAAGCTGCAATATGGTGTCCCTGGAGCCTTCTCTTCTCCAGGCTGAACAGCCCCAGCTCTCTCAGTCTGTCTTCATAGGACCTCTCAGTCTGTCTTCATAGGACAGGTGCTCCATCCCTCTGATCATCTTCACGGTCCTCTACCAGACCTGTTCCAAGTCCTTCCTGTGCTAAGGACTCCAAAGATGGACACAGCACTCCAGGTGGGGTCTCACGAGAGCGGAGTAGAGGGGGAGAAACACCTCCCATGACCTGTTGGTCACGCTGCTTTTGATGCAGCCCAGGACACGGTTGGCTTTCTGGGCTATCAGTGCCCACTGCTGGTTCATGTTGAACTTCTCATCCACCATCACTCCCAAATCCTTTTCCTCAGGGTTCTTCTCCAGTCATTCTCTGCCCAACCTGTATTTGTGCTTGGGATTGCCATGTCCCCATGTTTCAGGTGCAGGACCCTGTACTTGGCTTGATTGAACTTCCTGAGATTTGCACAAGCTGATGTCTCAAGCTTGTCCAGGTCCCTCTGGTCTCTCCAGTGTGTCAACCACGCCACAAGATTGGTGTCATCAGCAAACATGCTGAGGAGGCATTCTATCCCATTGTCCATGCCTCCAGCAAAGAGGGTAAACAATACTGTCCCCATACTGACTCCTGAGGAGCACCACTCTTCACTGGCCACAACTTAGACATTGATCCATTGACCATAATCCTTTGAGTGTGGTCACCAAACCAGTTCCTGATCCACTGAGTGTTCAGTCCATCAAATCCATGAGTTTCCAATCTTGACACCAGGATATCATGTGGGACAATATCTAATGCTTTGCATAAGTCCAGGGAAATGACATCTGTTGTCATGCCTTTGCCTACCAATGCTGTGGCAATATTGTAAAAGGCCACCAAATTTGTCAGGCATGACAAATATAAGGCATGACAAAATATAAATTACAAAGAATCTTTTAAAGATGTTTTGGTTATTTTCAAGACAAATGAAAGCAGTGGGAGAGAAATATCCATTCCTACTTAGTTGTCATGACTACCTTTGGTATTTGGATTTGGTCAGATTTTACAACAGCAAATTTAGTTTATTAACAGCATACAGGTGCCAACAGCATCATATTCTCCTCAAAATCAACATGTTTGCATTGAAGGTTTACAACAGTTTATCTATTATTTAACTGTCAGCAACATATTCTAACTTTTTAAAATTCTATTTCTGCCAGAAAACAAGTGGCCTTGGATTGTTACTTTGAACTTTTAAAATATTGTTTTCTGTAAGTGACTGGGTAAGAATGAACATTGTTGAAAAGAATCACCCTTGTAAAACAGGAAACTACATTTCTACAAATGGAATAAAATTCCACAGTTGTTTAAACTAGTAAATTTTTGGTTTGTTTTTAAGAACTAGATCACAAAGATACAGTGAAAACAATGTCTTCAGCCTGTATTTTAAAAATTGCTTGTATCAATAACATTGCTGGTAGAAAATATCCCTCCTATAACCTATGAAAATGCTATGTAAAAATTATTATCTACAATCAATCCTTAAAATTAAATATGCACATAAACCTAGAAAATCCCAGCAAAAGCAGTTATATTACACAAAATTAAACCTCCAATTAACTTTTTTTTTCCCTAGGTGTAACTACAAAAACATCTGGACTCTCTCACAGCAGAAATTAATCCAAGGTGGGTTTTTTTTAAAAAAAAAAAAAAGAAAAAAGAAAAACACCAAAAAACTCCCAAACAAAATGTACACAAGAAAAAAAAAAAAAAAAAAAAAAAAAAAAAACCAAAAACAAAAAAAAAAAAAAAAACCCCAAAAAAAAACGAACAAAAAAGAAAAAAAAAAAAAAAAACAAAAACAAAACCAAAAACAAAAACAAAAACAAAGAAATAAACTGCAGCAGCAAAAACACAGGTAAATCATCACTGAACTTGGCCAAGTATATTTAATAAACACTTGGATGAAAAATTAAAATTGCCTTGTATCTTAATGGGAGACTGTGTTTGGAAGGATCAAACATGCATTAGAGCAATACAGTCACCAGTAGCTGTCAGTTCAGCCAAATGACTTAGCTGCAGGATGCCTTCTGTGCGTCATAAAGTCTCCTCAAACTGACAAACGTTGTGCCATTTGCTGCAGATGCATGGCTATTGTGCACAGCAAGGACTGAATATGTCATTACAACTTCGTGTATCCCTAATTTGTATTGTCACGTGAGAGTTTAAACCTGGAATGAGGCCCTGGAGGCACACGAACTAATGAACTCTGCTTGGCATTGGGAGAGTAATCCATCACTGACACGTGGTGGCCCTTTTCTTTTGACTGTGTTGATGAAATTTTTCTAATCTCTCATGCCAGTAACATTTTCTTAACTGTGCAAGGCAGAATGTTCTCCTAACATTAACCTTCCTGTAGCAAAATATACTATAGTTAGAATATTCTAAGTTAATTTAAAGTACTTCTAACTAAATGAGGGAGGAGATGGAAAGGGGTGGAGGAAGAGAGAAAATCATTAGCCCAATCTCCCCTGTTTAGCTATGGACTTAGAAAATAAATATAGACCTGAATGAACACTGCTTGTTTCACTGTTATAATAGTTACATTTATCTCAAAACAAATAGATATGTGCATGGGTTTCAGTAGCAAGTCAATTTCATTAACATTAATGCTAACAATAACATCGTCACATACATTGTGCTAATCCATTTAATTTTAAGTATTTTTTCCAATTCTATTAAATTTGGTACAAGAATTTTCAGATTTCCAGTTTTCTGCAGAAAAAAACCTTTGTCTCAATACAGCAAAATTTGAAAGTCATGAGATTCTAAAAAGGATTTTCAAGCAAAATTAGCTGCCCTGACTTTGTATTTTAATAAAGTAGGGAAATGGTCCCATATTTATAAGAGAAGCTGGACAAGAGATTTGCATGAATTTATTTTTTTTCCTGTTTGGAAATATATTTACTTCCTTTAACCACAATTTGATAATTCTAAGAAGAACCAACTTTATGGATGTACAATGAGGAAGATCCCAAGTTGTCTACTTTCATTACCCATTGCCTGCTCCAAGCTTCCCAGTCTTTTATGGTGTAGAATAGTTAGCAGGTGCCTATGTATATTTGAGTCAGAAAAGCTAAGTGATTTGTATCAGACAAAAGCTACACTTGAAAATAAGTCAAGAACTTCCTACCTTGATCAGCCTGACTGGCTTAATCCAGTTCAACAATAGCTTAATCCAGTTCAACAATAACAGCCACATAGAAGATAGTGAGTGAAATACACAAAAATTATTTCTCTGAGGCACTCTCAGTATTCTTCTCTGAGACTCTTAGGACTTCCAGAACCTGCATCTAAACTACTGTGTAACTGTAGCCAGCATGTTGCTGTTACTAGCAGTGGACCTTGACAGTGGACTGTGGAATTTACTTTGACAGTGGACTGTCAAGAATGTACTGAATCCTTTTTTCAAATGTCTGATCTGTTATATAACTCTTAGTACTACCTTCAAATCCTAGGCTGTTGGCATTTATGGGATTTGGTCCTTATGATGAGACAGTGGCTCTATCATTCTCTTTTTCTATTGGCTCAGATGTGTATCACAAAACTGAATATGTAAGGTCTCAGTGTAATGGGAACTGGATTGCAATTCTTGCTCCAAAGCTTCAAGGTGATTTACACACACCGTTTGCTATTCTTTCCTATATAGAGTGGAAGAAAGGAAGGTTTGTAAGCAGAAAAAATGTGGAAATTTAACATCTCATTCCTTTTCTAGACCTTTATATGTTAAATGAGACATAAGCATCTTCTGACTTAATTTTGAACAAAATCTGATCCATTAGAAAAATTCTCAGAACATCTGTTGGATCAATTCAAGCTTTGGATGCAAAATCTGATCAGCCATTTACATTTCAAAGTATGAGGAGTTTTGTGAAATTCTGGAGTAAATACTTTGCACTAACCCTCTCAGTCCTGCATTTCAGTACATTTCATTTCAGTTATATTTCTGATGCTTGCAACTAGTTTTGAGAAGCTGTACTGTATTAATATAGCCAAAGATTCAATAATACTAGAAAACTTTTAAGTTGTGGGTAGTTAAAAATGAGATCAACTTAGTAGAATTATATTTATAGGAAAATATTTAGGACACATATATACAAAGAAAAGTATTTGTTGAAGTTAATAAATTAATTCAGTACAATAAAAACTAAAAACTGTTACGGTTTAGACTGGGCTGACCACAAAATGAATGAGATATGCTTTCTTGTAATCTTCCTCTCCCTTCCAAGAAGAGAAGAGAGAGACAATAAGAAAGATAAAGAATAAGAGAGAGAGGGACTTACAGGTTGAAAAGAAACTATGATGAAATATTAATAATGAAAAGATAATAATATCAGTGTGAAAATAATTAAATATATACAATATATACAAAACCAATATCAAGCTCCCAGGAGATGATGACATCACTGGCAGGCACTGGCAAAGTCACAGACTGGACTCAGCAATGGACAGGAACTGGATTCAGGAATGCATGGATTGGGATCAAAGGCAGACAAACAGACAGAATCTTTCTGAGATGCCAGCCACTGAAGGAGAGAGTTTGACCCCTTTTGTCCCTCAGCTTTTACACTGAGCATGACACAGATGGGATGGAATACCCTATTGTCAGTTTTAGACCACCTGTCCTATTTACACTCTTCCACTTCCAACCCTCTACCTTGTTACATAACAAAGTTAGCTGCCCTTGGCACTTATACCAATAAGTACAAGCAAGAGCCTCTCTGTGTATCTTTCTCTGGAATTAATTATAGACATCATACCTCATCACTCTAGAAGCAGACATTGTCTGAAAAATATGCCAATAATTTCAGAGAGCTAAGTTATTGAGAAGAAATTTAACCTAAAAATTAAATTTGTTCTGTTCTATCTCAAACCACAACAAAGACTGTTTTCTAACCTTTTCCAGGAGTACTTTGTGAAAACCCTGAAAAATTAGAATTTAACTTTAATCTGAGTGTGTTGATGAAGAAAAGAGTGTTGTAAACCCAGAATGATGGCTTCATTGAAAACTTACATTATGAAGAACGTTAAAATACTAATGATCTAGGTTAAGAATTCCTATTAAATATAGAGAATGAATTGTTATACGGGACTACTTTGGCCTTGATTCTGGACTAAGGTCAGGCTAGATGATAACTGTCATCTCTTCTGTGTTAAACTTACTAAAACAGTCCCAAAGAAAGCTTATTCAAAGTTTGTGATTGAATAGGGTGCTAGATAATCTCATCTAGGCTCTCCTTCCTATAAAAGGTTGTACCATATGGTCTTCTGAGTCCCCTTCCAACCTGGACTGTTCTATAATTCTCTAATTTGATTCATTTAGTGTATTTAGTTTAAGATGGAATGCTAAAACATATTTTAGGACAAATAGTTCTTAGAATTTAGATTTGCCCTGAGGAGCCATGTCTAAATGTCACCTAGTATCCATCTTGACACAGGGTGACATACTTTCTTGGTAGCAATAGATTCTTTAAAGGAGAAAGGGGCAGATTATGATATTCAATCCTAGTTATAGTTAGGCAGAAATATTTAAGTAGAAAAACCCGTCAAGGATTGAAAATCACTGAAGTACAGTCCTGGGACTGTTGAATTGCAGCTGCTGCTTCATGATGTTTGTATGTGGGATTTGTTTCCTCTAGAAATGGTGGATCACTACCCAAAAGTTTACCCCAGCTGCAGAATTAACGTGTTGTAGCATGCAGGTGTTCAAAATCCAGCCTGAATGCACACTAGCTATGCTGCTCCTGATCACAGAAAGCTACTCCTCTACTTCACTGTTCATTATTTCACTATTTCAGTTTGCCTAATGATTTTTTATCTGCCCATTTGACTTATTTTTAGTATCCTTTTCTTGACCCACAGAATGATCTTCCCTAATGACACTAATACCTGGCACCTTCAATCCCACTATTTAAAGTGCTGTTAAACCAAGTGCTGTAATGAGACACTTCAAGGAGACTATTCTGGGGAAATTGATAAATTAGGCTCTTACATTTTTCTGGAATTATGTTAAATGATCATCTGCACTGGGCAAGACAAGGAGTACCGTATGTGGAGCAATTCTTACTAGGATGCTTGGCAGCAACTTCATCAAAATAAGTTCAATACAGACTGCTACCACATTTTTGGAAAACTGTTCATCTAACCTTAGTTCTTCTATTTCAGAAAATTTCCATAAAGTAAGATAAAAATTAATTATGATGCAGATAATAGATTCCTGTTTCATTTCTATTAAGTGGCTTTTTTAATACTGAAATCTTATTAACCACTTTTATGTTGTTTCAATGTCATAATTGTCTTTTGCATTCTTATGTTTTATTTTTTATTTACAATTCACACTTTTAAAAATAAGAAATTATCCTTTTTTTTTTTTTTTCTTTTTCTCAATAATGTAATGGGAAATAGTTACTTATTAAATAATTTCAGAAAACAATTTTTTGGGGGGAAAAAAAATTCCAAGATCATATTTTTTAATTTCTAAACATAGAATCATGTAATCATAGAATGTGTTGTGTTGGAAGGGACCTTTAAAGGTCATCTAGTTCAACTCCCCCTTGCAGTAAAAGGGGACATCTTTAACTAGAACAGGTTTCTCAGAGCCTCATCAAGCCTGACATTGAATGTCTCCAGGGATGGGGCTTCCACCATCTCTCTGGAGAACCTGTTCCAGTTCACCCTTATTGTAAAGAAGTTCTTCCTAATGTCTAATCTAAAAAATCTAAAGATTTTTTTTTTAGATTTTAGATTCCAATTAAATTACAGCACGGTAATCTAAATCTAAATTTACCGTGCTGTAATTTAAAACCATTGCCCCTCATCTTATCTCTACCTGCCCTTGCAAACAATGCCTCCCCAGCTTTCTTGAAAGCCCCCTTCACATACCAGAAGGCTGCTATAAGGTCCCCCAGACCTTTCTCTTCTCCAAGCTAAACAACCCCAACTCTCTCAGCCTGTCTTCACAGGAGAGGTGCTCCAGCCCTCTGATCATCTTTGTGGCCCTGCTCTGGATGCACTCCAAGTTCACACCCTTCTCATGCTAAGGTCTCCAGAACAGAACACAGTACTCCAGGTGGGATCTCACCAAAGCAAAGTAAATGGGCAGAATCATCTCTCTCAACCTGCTGGCCACACTTTTTTAGATGCAGATCAGGATGCATTTGGCCTTCTGGTCTGCAAGTGTGCATTGTTGACTCATATCCAGTTTTTCATCCACCAGTACCCCCAAGGCCATTTCTGCAGGGCTGCTCTCTCCTGCATCCTTCCCCATCCTGTATTAAAAATGAGGATTGTCCTCCCAAGTGCAGGACCTTGCACTTGGCCTTGTTGAATTTCATGATATTTGCACAGCCCCACCTCTCAAGCTTGTCCAGGTCCCTCTGGATAGCATCCTGTCCCTCTGGCATGCTGACCTCATCACTCAGCTAGTTGAAATGCAAATTCAAAGCTTAACACACAAAATCATGACATTATAAATTATATAATGTCAAGGGAAAATAATTTTAAATCCTGATGGAATAGACATTATATAAATTTAATAAAAAGAAAATAAAAACAAAAGTGATGAACTCTAGTTTGTCACCACAATGTACGGATGTTCAAGGAACTTTATTCTGAACTTCAATAAATAACAAAAAAGTTCTGATTGATATAATGTATGGGTTAAGTTTTATTTTTAATTAATCACTGTGCTTCTTTTGCCTTCTCTGATAACTTTTACTCTAATATTGACATCAACTTTTATAGTAGCTTAAGCACTGCCTTTCTTGAATACTCTGTTCTGTGAAATTTGTTAAAGTTTTTTTTCCTGTCACCATGTAGAGCCTTAGGATTTTCTCCAAATATATTTATATATTTACAGACCGAGTCTCCACTATTATCTATTCATCTCAATCACATTTAAGCAGAATAAACTGGGCAGACTATGTTTTGAGCTCTGCAGCTCATGATAGAAATATGTGACTTCATCAATTCCATGGTTTAGATTTAATTATCTTGCTTTTATATATTATCAGGAAGAAAAAGTGAAGTGCAAAGCTGATATTAATAGATAATATATGGCAATTCCAATGATTCTTGTGATTATTCCTTTAATATATTCTAAAACATGTTTAATATAAAAATAGTAGAAGATCATATGTCTGGGTATTATATCGCAAACAAGGAAAAAACAACAGCTGAACATCTCATCCTCAAGTCTTGTACAACAAACCTATTCCTAAGCATGTTAGAAGAAATGCTATTCCTCCTAAATCTTCCCAAAAAACCTCCTCTAGCTCAATAACTATTTTAATTACTTATGTTGAATATTTATCCCAGTGAGGAAGCTTCTTAAAAACACAATAAAATTCTGAATGAGGTAGAGATAAACTACAGAAATTAATAAGGAGCATTTAATCATCTTTTAATTCTAAATACTTCATCACAATTATTTTTTTTAGGGTGTGTGTTTGTTTTTTTTTCTTGTTGTTTGGGTTTTTTAATACTTATAGCTGTTTTATCAAAAGTAAAAAAATGGTTTTAATAAAACACAGCAATACGAAACAATAGTGTCTTGGCTGACAATATTTTTGTACTTTTTCTACTTCAGAAATAGAGAATACTGATGCTAGACTTTAAAGTACCCATTTGCTTTTGGTGCTTTGTTTATTTTGTATCTGAAGGAATTACTGTTGCTATAAAA
>VZRU01017557.1:243527-265042 GCA_013398155.1 Pedionomus torquatus | reverse complement strand
AAAGAAACAAAATTGTTTAAAGAGAGTCAAAAAAAATTAAAAAAAAAAAAAAAAAAAAAAAAAATCACTATGATTTATCTCAACTATGAGCCAAGGTTTCTGGAAATGTGCTACTAGCCAATTTAATACATCATGCCCATGGTATCCTTTGCTTAAGATAAATACAGCTGAAGTTTCTCGATTAAATACAAGTTTTCATGATTTTACTGTCAAAAAATTGATTCTGTTTTACACTCAATTTGATTTTGTGCTGGACTGCAAATGACTTTTAAAGTAAAGAAGGGTGGCTTGAACAGGGCTTTAATTAATTCCATTGAAAAATATATCAAATGCAATGTACCCTGAAGAAATACTCCTCCAACTATATTCAATAAAGGCTGTTTATCAAAGTAATTATTTCCTTTAGGGAATTTCATAGAATTTTCTCTTTGGATATATGAAGGCTCAAAAAAAGCAAGCTTTTATTTCTGTGACCTTGAAGAAACACCTCAGTTTGAACAATTTACTTCAAAAAAGGGAAAAAAAATAGNAACAATCAGCAGCAGCTTGTTCAGACTAATAAAAGTTCTTTTTCTTTTTTTTTTTTTTTTTTTTTTTTTTTTGCCTGTGTTAATAAATCTTGTAGCAAATTAACCCTTGGAGCTCTGCTGAAAACTCCCTGTCTTTGTCCACAGTACATCTTTTCAGGTATATAAATACATGACAAAGCATATAGGATATATAGTACAGAGAGTATAAAACCTCATATCAGTTTTGTTTGCATTTTTATATGCAATAAGAACAATGTGCTTTTAATACAACAGTTGTATACCTAGAACCTGTTCTAGGTACAGTTATGTTTTATTTTTAACAATCACAGAAAATTCTGTTAACATAAACATAATGTTTGGTGACATTGTGAATGGCAGCTATGTTGCTGCGCGTGTTTAATGGTTTGGTAAACTCAGAGCATTAAGTCAGGAATTCATCAGAGCTTCCAGACACTATAGCCCTGGTGTCTACTTTAGTGCCTTGTAGTGGCTTTGAGCTGATGATTCCCTTTAATAACTTACCTAGTATAAACTATAAAAGGAAGAGCTTCAGTGGAAAGCCAAAGTTAACCTCCCTCAAAAAAACCAAACCAAAACAGAAAAACCCCATCATGTTTATACACCCAGAAAAATACTGAATATTATAGCACACCTTCAAAAAACAGTTTTCTATACATACATGTACACATAAAGACCCTCATACTTGTAGATATATACACTCCACTTCGTGGGTGAAAGTGTCAAGGCTGAGAAATCATAATTCTTTTATTCATTTGTAATTCTTCCTTTTCACCATGAAAATTTGCTTCTTAGTGAGATCACTTCTGAGCAAAATGCTTTCAAAGTTATTTCATACAAATTACTGTAAGTTAGAAAGTAAGACTACATTTAATGTTGTATATTAACATATTGCCTTAATGGTAACAGAGAAAGTTTAAAGTTTTCTGTAAATGCAGGGTCGTTTGAAAGCAAATGTTTCAATAAGGCTGCAGGCACTTCTTTTTTTTTTTCTTTTAACCTTTTCTTCCTTTAGTGGTTTTCAACAGATGCTGTACAAGCATAAAGGAAAAATCAGTTGTACTTAACTGAAATATTTGACAATATGTTTTCCTTCTTCTCATTTTCCACTATTTATATATTTTTTTAGGGTCAACCTCTCATACTCTTCTTTGGAAATAAAGTCCCTTGTATGTACTTATATTTTTGGGGCTTTATTTCTAGTTCTCCATGATACACTTACAGAACGGGTCAAGAATCTGCTTTCTCTCTCCCCTAAAAATTCTACAGCTGGAACTATAACTTCTTCTCCAGCATTTGGTGATATTTTCAGTACTGTCTTGTGATTGGTGAGATAGCATTTAACATGCTGGTTGTCTGGGTTTTTTTCCTCAGGCAAGCAGTAATCTCTACTTGCTACCCTGAGGTTATATATTTAACCTACAATGAAGTTAAGATTTTTTTTTTTTTCTCCCAGAGTTTTCAAGCAGGATAAAATGTTAGCTTCTGGTCTCCACATTAATTCAAAAACATTGAATCTCATGAGTTTTTATCAGAAGTGGCTCCTTTCATTTTTATAAGTGATTTTCATTTTACTGTACATATTAGTAAGTCTCATAATCTCTAGTACTTTTGAAAATATAGAGGAAAATATGATGACTGGGAGTTTTTTTGGGGGGAAACTAATCAATTACTTTAATGTTAATATATATTATTTTCATGACTACATCTTGAATAAATAACTCATTGAACGTCAAATCTTGAGCAGAAATGTTGTTGCTTATGTTTGGTGTTGATAACTGTAACCTCTCACTGTAACCAGTAGTTTCTTTTTTTCCTGTAGTGGAATCTTTTCATTTCTAATAAATAACTTCGAAAATCCTAATGGAAAGGGATTCTCAAAATGGAGTGTAATGATATGTTACTATGTTATTTATATTTTTACCACACAAGGACTTAATAATATAGGGATTATAATTTATACTGACCCTGAACAAATATTTTTTTATGTAATAAAGTTTGCCAGGAACAGTAATTTTCTTTTAGTGATGAACTTATTATATCTGTCTTTCATTCTGATATCTCTTCAGTTTAATCAATTGTAATTATTGGTGGTTCCTTAAATATTCTAATTTCATTTTTTTTTCTAAAATATATTTTAGTTCATTTCTTCATCTGCCCTAACTGGTTGTGTATATACTTTCATACTTTGTAGTTTAATTTATGTCAAAGACTTTCTCAGGCATTTGCAAGTGGTTTTCAGCTGAGGCTGTACAAGCATAATGAAAAATTCAGTTCACTGAAGTCTTTGACAATACACTTCTTGGAAAGCAGAGCCTTAGTGTAGTGGTTGTGTGGGAAGACAATGCCATAACTACAAATGTCCCCTCATCCTCATCCTTTCCTTCACCTTTGCTTGCTGAGCACAACATCATGTGGTATGGGATGTCCCTTTGCTCAGTTGAGGTCAGCTGTCCTGATTGTACAAGCTCTACAATATCTAAAATCACTGGTGTGTTATCAACACTGTTCTAGCCACAAATGCAAAGCACAGCACTGCATGGTCTTCTTAAAGGAAAGTTAACTCCATCCTAGCTATACCCACTATAGTTATTCTGATTCTCAAGGCCTAGGATATAAGAAATAAGTTGTATGGGAAAACATAATGCATTTTATTAACCATAATGTAGCTAGGTTATCCAAATAAACCACTCATACTGCTGGTTTGGTTAACATAACTAAAACTCAGAAAAAATTCTCCAGGTTGTATACAGGTTGTAGTTTTTTGCTTTATTTCAAGTTTGGACCTGTGAGCTTACAGATTTGTAAAACAAAGAGCTAGATAGTCTGCCAAATAAAAAATATTTTCTGTGTCTACATACCTCTCACTCTCCCCCACTAAAATTCCTCTTTTTTTTTTTTTTTTTCAAGTATTTCTTTTTTTTTTTTCCTTCTCCGGACCTGATTTCTTATAAACAATCTTTAAATCAGTCTGTGATTCTTCACTGACTTATTCCTGACTTTACATAATAGTTTCTTAGATGACTGAGAAGCCTTTCATTAAATCTCCTCAGCCATATTTCTTTCCTTACATCACTTTGCTCCCTGCTTTCATACATCAAAGCAATTATAGTGTCTTGAACTTTAATTGCAACTACTTACTTATTCACTGCAAGCAAAACTTGTTTGTTATGCATCTCCAATCCTACTTTTAGAGAAATCCATGGGAACTCAATTTCTGATATTTGTGGCTTCAAGATATACCTTTAATTATCTTCAAACTTGCATTCTTGAAATATGCTTATCTTCTATGACACATTCTGTGTACTTATGGTATGAATGAAAATTAAATAAACACAATCATAGTTTTTGAGAAAATAAAATATGCTTGAGCTATGCCCCTAAGTTCTAAATGTAAGGCTTGCTTGCATCCTTTTGTATAATTTCTGCACACCCAGTGAACTCTCCCACAAATATACTGTTCTCTGCCATCATGGTGCATTCTGGCTTCTCTCATGTTCTTTACCTTTCCATTCACCTTGGCTATGGGTGGGTGTAATAAATAAAAAAACCAAAACAACCTGTCTTACCAAGGTCATATCCAACAAGTAGTCATTAAACGAAAGATAAACTTGTATTATATACCTTTTTTTCCTACTGAATTCGGTCAACAAGGGCTGACCTAGAAAATTCTGTTTGGACTCAAAAACATGAAAACAGCAACATTTCCAGCACCAAACTCATTAATCTCAAGATTTAATATGGAAAGAATTAAATAAAACACCTATCCATGGAAGTTGTGTTATGTCACGTTACCTGTCAAGTATATATATGGTGGTATTTATGCTACAGACACTTGTGTTCCCTAATAACAATTTAAGATGCTAGAAAGACTACATTGATAACTACATTGCTTTAGACTTGTAGCACAGTCTTTGTTAGTAAATGATTTTGCCTCCCTTTTATTTACAATTCTTCTTGTCTACTTTGAGGAAGAAGAAGCAACTTGACACATCTGAGTGTAGTAGCTATAGTTCTTCCAAATTCCTGATGTAGAACAAGCTCTTCATGCATTTGTTGGTCTGTCTTTGTTGTATGATATGTTGGTATATCTTTAGCCATTCATATCTTGCAAAATCACTTGCTGTGTATTCAAATAATTATTTTTTTTTTTCCCATGAGGACTAGAATTAATAAAGACAGACTTTCAACAAATCATATGACTGAAGTTTTTCACAGTGCTAGTGTATGTAATCACTCTCCTATGGGTAGACTGTCCAATATCTAATAGTGTACTAACATGCAAACTGTAGCCATTCTGGGTGATGTTGTATGTATGTGTATGTCACCATTCCCTTTGACAATTCTTGCAATAAATAAATAACATTTCAGACCTTTTAGCCCTTGCCAAGTTTGGATAAAATTGGAAAAAGAATCAAAAAGTTATGACCAGGGTAATCCAGAATAATCACATTTCTTACTTCACTGGGAAGTCAGGTAAAGTGTTGCCGATATTCACAGTCAACTTGGAATGATTCAACTTCAGTAGCACTGGGGGTTTATATTCAGATGTATGCTACCTGTTCTAGCTTCCTGGAATTGAGCTTGATCATCCTCCACCTTTTTGCCTTTTACTTTATCTCCCAGACAAGCAACAACCTCTATGTTCTTATTTCTGCAGCTTCAGCTGTAGTTGCCAAATAAACACTCCCATGGCTGATATTATACGAGTGAGAATTGTAGGGTGCAGGACTCCTCAGCAGGTAGCAGTAGGGAGGTGGAGAAGACAAGATGGAAGTCAGGGCTGGGACCAGGAAAGCTGTTTTCAGGGTAAGGGGGCCTAGAATTTAGATTGGTGGGGAAAAGAAAGGGAAAAAAGAGGAAGAAAGGAAGGGGAAGAAGCTGATGTAAGCTGATTTCAATGAGCTGATTTCAATGGTGGTGGTTGCTTTTATGGGAGGTTTTTTTCCCTAGAACAACACTTCCTACATATGAGGAAAATGTAGCACAACCCAAGCAAGGGAGTACCTTGCATACTATGTCTGTCTGGGACTCCATTTACTATGGCACACTCATAAAGGTCTGAAAAGGCAAGCAAAAAAGGAACAAACAAACCAATAAAAAAGGTACTGCCATGTTAAGTTTGTTTCTGATGTATAAAGCATATCAAGAAGGCGACTTCTAAGTGTTTCTAAACTTAGAAAACTGCTATCCTCCTTAAGATGAGAAAATACAGTTATTTAAGGAGGAATTCTATCATTAGTTTGCTTGCCTTGCTCTTTGCTAAGAAAATAGATGAGCCTAAGTGAACATGACGTTATTTTTGTTTACTTTTTTATTGTTACTGTCATTTTTGACAAGCATAGCAATAAAATAAATATTTACGTTCATTTACAATTAAAGATAATAACCATATTTTATTTTTCATGTCATAAAATGGAGTTTATCACAAGGTACTGTAAAATAATTTGAAAGACTATTGAAGTGGGAGTTATTAGTTTAGGGCTTTCAGTTAGAATTATTTTAATCCAAGGAGTTGATCTGATTTAGGATGGGCATAACAGTTGATTCTGCCTAAGTCACAACATTCAATATCAGTCTGGGAGAACAGCAGATCACTTTTGAAGCCATACCAGTTAAAAGACAATTGATCGTTAAAATTTGGTGAAGTAAGAACATTGGGCCAAATTTATTTAGTCAGTAAACCCTCTGAAGCAGATGAAGCTCTTTGAGGGATGAATTCTGCCTTGAGAATATGTCTAGTCTGAGGGATGAAGTACATTTTAGTTTTAATATAAGTACTGTAGTCCTAGAACTTGCCCTAGCACAGATAAATTTGGTACATACTCCAGACAAGGCTTCTGAGTGATGTAATACATTTTAGCTTAATATAAATACTCTAAACCAGGAATTTACCCTAGCATTGACAAATTGGATATATTCCCAAGACCTGATTTGTCCCTCATGTAGCCTAATTGACTCTAGTGTGGAAAATAGATACTGCAAGAACATGACGTAGAGTAATTATTTGTTTACATTTTAGATAGAGATTATGTAACATAAGCTTTTATAGAAAATTTTGTGTAAGGGATTAAATTAATCTTTAAAATGACCCTTTGTTTTCTTGTCTTATTTACTGATTCTTTAACTTAATTCTCAGTCATCTGTGGGAATTCTTTGTTAGCGCTCAGTTTTATATTACTTGAGGCCAAATACAGCTCAGTAGACTTCAACCTAATCATTCTCCTGCTCTATTATGCTCACTTTTCCTGCTAATATTAAGAAGTTGAATGCTTCTTCTGGCATTTTTAGTAGTTCTTTGCCAATCTGTCTGATTTTTTTTCAACTAAACTGAAATTCTTTCTCTCACAAAAAAAAAATTAAAAAAGAACCAGTTATTTAAAGTATATACCATGACAGTGAAATCAGGTCTTCTAGTTTTTACTGTTCACTAGCAAAAAAAAGGTTTCACATGATCTCTCCAGAAGGGAGAAAATATTGAATGGAGTAAACTAAAAGTAGTTTGTTTGTGGTAAGATCTTCAAGAGGTAAGGAAACTTTGGGTGAGCATTTTAAGTTTTCATATTGTATAAAAGAAAAATAAGGAAGATTAACTTTCTACACATTTTTATTTGTTATTTGAAAATAAATATATATTTTATTATCACTCTTCCTATTATCTTCTCTTTGGCCATCTATTTAATGCTCTATAGCTTCTACTTTTATAAAAATAGGAAGGTATGAGCACCCTTTTAATGTATCTACCAAAATTAAACACAAAATCAAAACTGACTATTTGTAGACCAGATCACTGAAAGAAATGCCTTGCTCATATTTGTTTTAAGTCACAATAAAGGAGGTAAATGTTGACAAAAATGTTACGCGCTGAAAAAATTTACACAGAAACTGTTTATATTTTACTGAAGTATAATAATTTATTAGATTTGCTGCTTCAGTTCTGTATCTGAGATCTCAGATACCTTTATGCCCAGAAAATCAGGGATTTACACGTCTAGAGTAAAACTCACAGATTGGATGATGTATGTTTCCAGGTAAGGATGAACTAAATAATGGTGATGTCTCTCTCTGCAGTGGTTATCAGGTAATAACACTTCCTTAAAAATCCCATTGGAACATTCTTTCTCCTGCAGTGTTGAATAATTGCATCTTCTTTTACCTACACAGCTCTGAGATTCAAGAAACTAATCTCTTTGAGAAATTTTCTGGAATTGACTTCCTTTCAGCTCAAGATTTGCTGTACTGTCAGCTGATGTGCCAAGTGCTGCTTGTTCTGATCTCAGGTATTGAGGCCTTTTGAAAATATAGAGGAAAATAAGATGACTCTGAGAATTCTTTTGGGGGGAAACTGAAATTTTTATTTTTATTTTATTTTCACTTTTCTCAGGGATGCATTCCTTTTTTCTGATTTAGCCTTTATTTTCTTCAGCCAAGAAGGCCAAGAGCACCCTGGCCTGTATCAGGAACAGTGTGGTGAGTAGGAGGTGATCATCCCCCTCTACTTGGCAATGGTGAGGCTCTGTCTTGTGTATTGTGTACAGTTTTGGGCACCTTATGACAAAAAATAAAAACAAGACATTGAGGTTCTGCAGCAGGCCCAGAGAAGGGCAATGAAGCTGGGGAGGGACACGGAGTCTTGTGTGGAGAGGCTGAGGGAGCTGGGGTTGTTCAGCATAGAGAATAGGAGGCTGAGGGGAGACCTTATTGCTCTCTACAACTGCTTGAAAGGAGGTTGTGGAAACGCAGAGGTTGGTCTCTTCTCCTTAGCCACAGGTCAAGAGGAAATGGCTTCAAGTTGCACCAGGGAAGATTCAGATTAGATATCAGGAAAAATTTTTACACTGAAAGGTTTATTAAGCATTGGAATGAGCTACCCAGCACATGGTTGAGACACCATCCTTGGAGGTATTCAAAAGATGGGTTGACATAGTGTTTAGTGACATGGTTTTGTGATGCTATTTTGTAGTTTAGGTTGATGGTTGGACTAGATGATCTTAAAAATCCCTTCCAACCTAGACAAATCTATGATTCTGTGATTCTATGATTCATTTAAATTTTTTCTTCCATAGTTTTTTGGGGGTTTTTCTTTGGTGGTGGTGGTTTTTTCTTGTTTTTGTTTTCTTTTTTTTTTTTTCTTGTTATTTTGCTTATAATTTCTTGATTTTGCCACTGATTTTTTGGTAATTTCTTTTTTTATCCATCATCCTCTATTAACTGCCCTCTATCCTATTTTCTTTTTTCAAAAGTACACTGGAGACAAAAAGTACACTTCTATTGCATGCAACTGGAGATTATTTTTCCATATATGCAATTTTTCACAATGTTTTATTTACATTCTTTGAAAAGAAAGAATTCTGCCAAGAATGAGATTAAATTGTTAGGAGCAGATCCCATGAATTGATGTATTTTTGAGGAAATAGGTTTTTTATCATTACATTAACTACTTTATTTAATATTGGCTACAAGAGCTTATTTTTTCCACTTGAAATTAAACAGAATTTAAATTGGTCATATATATTCAATTTTGAATATATTTTGAGTATATTCAAATTGTATCCTATGAGAAAATTCAGGACTGTCCTACTGACTAGCTACCTTCTTTTAGATTAAGCCACTGAATCTTAGATTTTTCTTCAAAATAACTTTCTTTAAAAACAAACAAACAGAGAAGAAAACATGAACAAAGAATCCTGTCAAGTTGACCTACTACTAATTCTTAAAGATGAAGCAAGATATTTTTTTTTCTGTATATTGAAATAGGATAGCAATTAGTTTTTACAGCTCATCAGTGCAACACTAGTAAGGATAAGTCAAGTTCGATAACACAATTTAACAACTGAAATTCAGAAAATCATATGGACAGAACAATATTGTAGAAAATGGGTACATTTCATCCTGGCACAGATGGGGATCAACTCTGAGTGGGAACATAGCTTATTCTGTTGATAAGAGAATAAAAAGTGATTACATGCACATAAAGGATCAAAAACAGCATAACACAGAAAATACAGTAGACACTTGTAACAAAGTTTAAAGTATTTGAAATCATTGCTTAATGAAAAGAAAAAAATTAAAGTCTAAATCCGTTTTCAAATTAACCACTCCTGTTTCATTTTTTGTCTGAAACCTTTTAGAATTAACTTTATCATTAGTATTTTGAATAGTTTGTAATAAAAGACTGTAAGAACTGCTACTTGTTTTTGCAATCTCTGCATATTTCCTTGTCAACTATAATGTAAAAAATATTTACCAAAAAAGGACATTAATAATTAAAAAGGCAGTAACATTCTACAGCTATTTAACTTTTCATGTCCCTTTACAGTCAGGGTCCAATACACATTTGACCCAATTATCAATCTACTGCTAGCATGATAGATATTTTAAACCCTGCTTCTAAATTTGTATTGATTTATTTGGACAAGTCTCTTGCATTTTGAGGATTGTTCTCTGTAAATTTACTGTATTTACTTAATGTAAATTAATCAAGTATGACGTTTTAAGAAATACATAGAATAAATGTGTCGGATAAACCCACACTATTATTTAATAACTTTTACAAAAAGATGTGAAAAATACAAGTTTTTTCATTTTCATATTAATCTGTATAGCCTCTGGATTGTAGCTGTGTCTAATTTTTCAAAACAAAAGTTGAATTTTGAGTGTGGGTTGTATAACATTTCTCAGACGTTTTAATTAATATTATTTAAAATCACAGTTCAGATGGAGATAGCTTTGTTCGAAATTAACGTCCTCTAATATGAGCTATGGATCTGTCAGTTTTAATACTTTTAGAAATATTTCGCTAAGATGAACTATATGTCATGCCAGATATAGAATATTCATCTTTAAATGGCTCCCTGTCATCCATATTGATACCTTCACTATTAGTCTCTGTCTGAAAATTCAAGCTAGGTAATGTGACAAGAACTCATTTTAAGAAGAAGCACATTTTACAAATGATATAGCAAGGACAAATTAAGGCATAATAGGGTTCAAATCATTGATATAATCTCAACATGCTCTACAACTTTACTTGGGCAACCTCTGGCTTCTGCTGGTTTGATCGGTGTTCGATATTCCTGAGTCAGAGTGAGGTTAATGTGAAGTTTGACTCTTCTGACTCCTCAGCTGAGCTATTCTATCAATTAACAGGGTTATCCATCACATATGCATTATCACTCAGAGGTGTACGGTGTGTCCTACTTTAAACAGTACATCAGTTTTTGAGTCATGAAAAAATGTCTAATGCCACTGATCACAGGCAGGGAAGAAGTACTACCACTGGTTTATCCCTATTTGTGGTAGTGATAAATGTGCTTTGGAAACAAACAACCATCATGGCAGGAGCCTGCTCAGTTCCTAAACTGCATGAAGGGTTTTTCCATTCTGCTATGAAAGTCTGGTTTTGTACTTTCTGTATCCAATGGTAAGGCCAAAACATATCCAGAACTTTTAAGCCTTGTATTAAATGTCCAGCTTAGTTCATTGTATTGGGATCTGCCTACAGCTGCCTACTCAGCAGGAATTCTGTCAGTGTTCTTTTTATTAATGGCTTCAAGAACTGTGTGGAGATAAATACAGAGCAAGGGCATGACCTAGCTTTTTTTCAAGCTGTGCTGCCACACATTTTATGCATGTTATTGTCAAATGAGAGAAGAATCTTTCCAGCTCTTCCCAAAGTAAGTCAAACAGCACCCGTAGTTTCCTAAAACTCTTGCTGTATTCCATCAAGCTGTTTTTCCAATGCTCGTCACTGAAATACTATATTCTGGGGTGAATCCATTACTAGTGATATGACTTTGCATAAACATAGTTAAAATTCTCCAGGGTCTAAATCACCCTGTATTAGGACTGGGCATTATGAGATGGTGGGAAATTATAAGGTCAATAATACAAGCATGAAATGTTAACTATAGACATATTCTTTCCTTCAGGGTCTGTTTTTCTTATGAAAATAGTCATTCAAACAAATAGCTTCAAGACAAAGCTAACGCTATCATACCTGTAGAAATAAAGACACATTTAACATTGCTCTCACTTCAAACATTTGATGGAAGAGATTCGCCCATGCATTTCCACTAGTGTTTTGTGTCTTTTAGGCACCTTAGCAATGAAGCAGACACTAACCTAATGCATGCTGGAAATACATTTCAATTCCATCTCAAGGAATGCTAATAAGCTTTTGTAAGAAATATCCCCAGTAAATCCCATCTGGTGAAGCTTACCTAATGAATCCTTTTGACTCAATAATCTGTGAACAACTTTATACTCATGATAGCCATCATATAACAAAAGATGGAACTTATCATTTTGGAAAGATGAATAAAAATTCTAGATCATTTTCACCAATTACTGGAAGTTTTGATCTGTAGAAAAAGCCAAGGATTCTTTCAAATAATAAGATATTTACTTAAAGTCTGGAATAGACTATGTAAAAAAAAGTCTAATATCCATAAAGTATAACTAAAATTCAGTCCAAGAATAAGATGCCTTTGAAATAACTACCTTAATTAAAAATCATTAAATTGTGAAGAAAAAAAAAAATACAAATGGATATAATCGATTCCTTGCAATTTGATTAAAAAAAAAAAAAAAAAAAAAAAAAAAACCAAAACCCAAAAATAAATTTTATGTCAAAATGAAGTTGTATTCCTCAGGTAAGAACTGTTACATATCATACTCTGTTTGATCTTCTGCAGGGCTTGTAATTACTAACTTCAGAACATGAGAGGAACTTTAAAATGCTTTCCTTCTGGAATTCCACAAGGTCATTAAATTTCTACTACCCTTAGTCAACTTTTACTCTCAGTAATATATACAAAGGCGTTTTTTTCTGCATTTTTTTTTAAAGAGATGCATATGACAGAAAAAAAAAAACAGGTTTAAATAATAAAAATACATATTTCTGTCCTTAGACATGAAATAAAATGGCAAATGTCACAAACTCAATTACTTTATCTAAAAGTAATTTAAATTTAATTGAATCAGATAATTTCAAAAGCCATTTCATCACACACAGATCCTGTATTCTGTTGACTTTGAGGCCAAATTTGTACTCATCTTTCACTGAAGATGAAAACAGATTCATACATTTAGATATCCTGAATAAAGGATCTGTGAAAGTGGCAAATGGGCAGTTTCACAGCGGGTTCCACTTTGTAAATTTACTGTATCTTGGCTTTGCACAGAGCCTCTTTTGTAGTTGTTTTTATTGACATACTGACAAAAGGAGAGTGAATTTTGATGAAAAACAAAAGCAAAAGCAAACCCCAAGCTCCTCATTACTGTTTTATTCATATATGAGAGACAAATAGGTCTTGGAAGGCACTGTAGCCTCTCAGTTAATATGAAAACAATGTTGGAAGATACATCTAAGTATCAAATGATGCAATACCTTCAATCCAAAGTGACTTCAAGATAATTGCAGAACAAGCAAGAGTAACTAGAAAGGGAGGTTTGAACACTAACTAGACAGAAAGCGGTGGAATATATATATATTTTGGACGCACTGACATAAACAACAAAATTCTGGATCAAATAAACCCTAATAATTTATAAACAATTCTGGATCAAGTAAATTGAGCAAACATCACTAACTTCTGCAACATGCGCTTTGTGAAAATGGAGCAGTGGGCTGGACAATGAGGGTTCTTGAACTATGAGGAAAATTATTTGGTCCAATACTTTATCTATCAACATATTCTGAAAAGTAAAGAGGAATCTCCATCACTTACAACTAGCATTTTTCTCTAAAGGAACAATCAAACACTCCAAGAAGGTAGAGATACTTAAAATGTAAATAAGATGAACAGTCTTTCCTACTCATATTACCTTAGCCCAAACACAAAACCCAAAAATCTATAAACTTTCAAAAGTATTATAGAAGAGAGAAACTGGTAGAAATACACTTTTCATTCAAACCAGATAATAGAAACAGTTGAAAGGTATCTAAGGAAAATATGAATAATCACCACGTAAAAATCATCACCATGGATAGTGTATATGAAATTGTTAAAATCTCTACCTAGAAACATAAGTGCAAAGGTATCGTAAGATAAACGAGTAATATTAAAAACTTTTAATTAAAAGATATTTAGAAAGTATTCTGAGAATATCCATTGGATAAGTGATAAATTACAAATACAGAGGATGTATTATAAGGCATTAACTTATTTTTTTGGAGAGTCATATAGTTATGAGATAAACAGAAGAAGAACAATTTATATTTATACTTATACAGGAAAAACTTTGAACTAGTTGACAACTGTGGACAATTTCTCTGGCAATATGCACCACCATACTCTTTCCTGTGATTCAGTGAAAACTTCCCTGAGCTATTTTCTTTTGCAGAATTCTTCCACTAAAACAATGATTTCTCTTCATGCAACATTGCCCAATTCCTTGTCAAAGGCACTGCTTATCTGTCCTTTATCACCTCTACCTACTACTGTATGCACTTAATTCCATACTTTCACCTTTCTCTCTTTTGCCTTCACAAAATGTCTAAACAATTATGTATACATGTATTCATGCACAAAGCAACTATTATAGCCTTTAGTCTTCTCCACCTCCCTTGTTTTTGCAAGGAGTCTTTTCTTCCCCCCTCCTCCTATAATAATGATTTTGCAATTACTTATCAGCCAAGATCAAATGTGGACATAAGCAAGATAAGTAGTTGCCCGGATCGATGTGCTGCCAAGGGTAACAGAATGTTTATGACATTACCCAATTTGCTCTGGAGTGCTGAAAAGCTCACTTTTTTTCCCAATACAGATCCTGAGGAAAAGGTCAGAGGCTTGAATAATGGCCACCATTGCTACAGAAGAGCCCTCACTTTTCACAACAGCATTAGTAGGGATAATGAGCTTAGCACATCCCCTTGTTTTGCTACATATCTCCAATGTACATTTTGCATCCTAATACAATTACAAAGGACCTGGGAACAAACACATCTTGAAAAAAAGTCCTTTTATTTTATCCTGACTTCACCTAAAGGTAGAAAACCACTGGAATTTGAGGAACATGTTTTTATTCACATTAATGTAAAAAGGGCATCCACATCATTTAGGCAGATTGAAATTAAAATTCTCCCAGTAGGATTCCTTCTTTCACCCTGTTGCTCTCAGAGAAAGCTGGACAATACCAGATGTTTCCAAGACATCCACATAGTAATAATGTGGATAATCATAAGACCTATTTAGTTTTCTACCTGTTTGATCTGTATAAGTTGTCACTACCTGTGGAAAATGATTCTCTTTATATTCTCCAGCTTGCTCCCAAAACTTTTATTCTGACAGTGGTTTCAGTTTTATGTCCTATCTTCCATGATGCTGTGAGATTTCAGCAGGTGCTTTTTCAAATGAACTCAAGTTTCTGCAGGATCACATCTTTTTTTTTTTTTTTACTGTAAGTTTATGACAATACATCTTCTTATTCTTAATATCACTTCTTAAAACAAAAAAAAAATCTAAACCATGGATTTATTTTTTTTTTTGTGAAGACAATCAGCATTAACATAATTAAGAGATGTTAAAGAATTGTCAAAATATAGCTGCTGGTGAGTTATAATGATACTTGTTCCTGAATTAAGGGGAATATTACCATTGATATGACCCATTCTTCAATAAAATCTTAAAGGGAATTAATGTGTGAGGTTTTGATAGCACAAATCTCAAAACCCATGTCAAATAATTTTGCACATAGCAAATGCATGTAGACTATGAACTAAGTATATTCTGTCTGTTAGAAGCACATGTGAATTGACAGTTGTTGAAGTGTGTGTCCTGAATTTTATAAAACTTAAAAGATGAAATTCAAGAAGTCATCTAGCCTAGTCTATACTTTAAAAATGTGCAAGGCAATTGAACAATTAGTGACTTCTGATGCACAAAAATAATAATTTTTAGTTATGGTACCTGATTCCAGAGTGCTGAATCATCACAGAATTTTATACCTGCAAGTATGAATGCCCAAGAACATAAATGATACTTATATAAATTGAGCTATGATGTGTCGTCACAATTGTACTCTCATTTTGAACATTACAAAAGCTTGTTTAAACATGAAATATTTTATTCCCAGATATATGCATTAATACTTCTCATAATTACTCTCTTGTAGGTGTGGTTCACAGATTTATTATCAAGATAATAACCAAGTTCTTCAAGGACCTCAGGACTAATCACATAGCATTAATGAAGATGGTTAGATTATTGCTTTATTCTTAGGGATGGAGATAAATCTAATTTCCACTAATAGCCCATAGATAAAAACAGATGAAGGGTGATTCATCTGATTTATCCTAAACACTGGCTTGGGAATGAGATGAGCTGTCTCCTGGAAATGTTTTTTACTCTCCTTTTAGTAAATGACTAATGTAGCACTAAAGATGTCGTGCCTTGACTTCAACTCCTGAATTGGAGCAGATGAAACCTGTTTCATGTTTCAGAAGAAAGTTGCAAAACCTTTTTCAAGCAATACTTCTCACAGTGCAAAAATCCCATTCATGAAAGTCTGTTGAATGATCTGCTCTGAAGCACCACAACAGTCATTCTGTGTTTACTCCAATCTTATTTTCCTCAGGGTGTTTCTTGAATTGACAGTCACTGAGAAAGGCTTTAAAACATGATTCAGTTGCCTCCTTTAATGACAACAAAAATATTATTTTTTTTAAATGTTCTATTTCTACTTACTTTTAAGTCAGCCTTTGATATTGAAAACTCCATTAATCACCCTTTTAAAGTAAACAAAATTCTTCAGACTTGCTTACGAGCCATGAAGAAACATAAACAAAGACAAATTCCTTTTTCCCTGGAAATAATCTTTAAAATGTGGCTATGTGAAGCTTTTCTGACTGAAGCATTTGAGAACTGAAATAATTTATCTCCACAATCTCATGGCTTCATGGCTTTAGAAAAGAAAAAGCAGTAGAAAAGAAAAAGCAGTAAAAAAGAAAAAGCAGTAAGCTTTTTACCTAAGGTGATATGATACCTCACCTGGTATAGTATTTAAAATTAACCTCAAAACAAAACTATAGTGTTTTATCCTCAAAGTATTTTTAGATTTGGAAGACTGATACACATTAGATGGGCTAAGATAAAAAATAAACAACTTTTAGATCAACAAAATCACATTGTCACACAGCAGCCTGAGCTGGTTTGAGCTTTGTGACAGAAGAAGGGTGGTGGCCATGTCAGAAGTATCCACCCTGGGGATATGAATCAAACCTTCTTCTTTAGGAAGCAGAAGAAGCACACAGTGAAAGTAGGCCATTTTCTTCCATAATAGGTTGGATTCTGTGAAAATTTGTTTTGCCAAAATTCAAATCATTTAAATGCCTGCAGTGGGGCTACTGATACATCCTTTGCGGGGTTTTTTTAGTATGCTGTCAGTTTAATTCTGTCCATCTCACAATGTGTCCAGGAGGAAAATTTTAGTAGTCAGGTATTGAAATTGTTATGGTTTCATTCTTGAAGAATGGAGTTGCAATGTCTCCGCACACTCAGTTCTTCAAGAATGAACAAACCCCGTGTTTTAAAGCACAAAGTTTTACATAATGGATCCCAGTTTGTTATGAGCACACTAGGATGTGTGAAGTGATTCCTAACCAGTGAATAGAGTGTGATAGGAGAAATGCAGCCTTTCTAGTCTGACATAATTCTCATTAAATGACACTCATGCATGCATGGGTAAATTACACCAATGCAAAATTTGCTATGGGGGATTTGTTGAATTCTGTAACCTAATACTATGCACAAATAAAGAAATTTATCATCTGTTGAGAAGTCATTGATAAGCAGAATTTTCTTCAGCCCTCGGCCATGAAATCACACAGCTGCAGCTGGTCATAACTCTGAATAATACTATAAGAAACACCAAACACACAGCAAAGAATTGAAAAGATTCAGCCAACAAAGTCATTGAATAGTGTGCATGACTAAAACCCCATTAAATAAAGCAAGTCACATCCCCAGAAACAGAAACTCTAACATCATTAAGCAAGTATAAAACTGTCTGAAGTGATGGAAAACCACTTTGTACTCCACCTAATAACACAACTGGAATCCACTTTGAAGGAAAATTGAGGCAAAAGCTCCTGTACAAATCAGGGAGACTGCAAACAAACAAAGCATTAAAGTAAAATTGCCCAAAAGTAGACAACAATAAGAATCTGTAATACCCTGAGCAGAACACAAGAAGGCACTTAAAGAGGCAATCAGAACTAATGGTGACATTAACTCGATAAAGGAACATACATCCAAAGAGTCCCTGAAGCAATCTATACTTAGTGAGCATGGCAGCAGAGAAGCTGTATCTGAAAAATTAACACCCCATTACCGTGGAATGAAGACAATGTTCAGAGGCTTTATAAAAGCAAGACGAGAAACTTGGCAGTTGAACTGCAAAGAGCACCCACAATATAAAAGTTCAGAGGGAGAATGAAAAATGAGAACACACTGCAACCCCTTTTCCTTGGTATTGTCAGTTAGATGCACGGCCAGGGAAGAAAGTAACTACTCAAATTCTTTCTGTGAAGGTTTTGGTGTTTATATAATTTGTCCTCAAGATATGAACCTCAGATCACTACAGCTCCATAAGCACTAAATTTCTATCATTGCATGCAAGTGATACAGGAACCTTCATGTGTTTTCAGTGGTAAGAGTGCTGAAGAGAGGGACTGTATTCTAATAAAATGCAGTGGATGCTGGACAAAATCTATTTTGACACCCATCTGACTTATATTAGAAAATACATGGAAACAATTAAAATCGGCTTTATTTCTGAAATTCTTTCTTCCTTCTTGATGACATATCTCACATGCTCTGAGGACTACAGGTTGATACTTACTACTTTGAGTTCAGTAACTGAAGACAAGAGCAGACTGACAAACAAATCTAATAAAATGTTGATAAATGTCTGTTTCCCAAAGCTTTTGGTCCAGATTGAGAAGTATGTCATCCCTTTGAAAATACTATTTTTAATAAAGAACCTGTCCATCCCTGTTCCGTAGTGCTTCTTCTTTGCATGACAAATAGTCCTAGGCCTATTATAATAATAGTAGCATCATTGAATGTGTAACAATGTATAGCTTATTAATGTCACGCTCTTGGTGAAAATTTGAGCTAAAAATAAACACTTTCATAAGAAATATGGATTAGTAAGATTCTGATTATAATTCCATGTAAAGCTAAAGGATGATGATACTTGGTTAGAATTTTAGTTTTATTCTACTATTGTCCTCTTCCATGTACAACGACAGAGAGCTCTTTGAGTACCAACAGTAAGACCGATGTCCACAAGAAAGTGGAGAGAAGACCCAACTAGATCAAAATAATGTTTTAAAGGAAGACTTGCCTGTTTTCTTCTTATTTAATCCATGAAATTTTATAGGTATTCTAACAGTTTTAAAGTTTGAGAGGAGATAAATGTTTACCAAATAGGTCTATTCTTTAAATAGTGATACAAAATAACTGTTATTTAAGCATTCATTTCTGCCACCATGTACACATGTATGATATAACACTTAAACTTGCAAACAAAAGTCCTTTGAAGTAGAAAAATACCATCTTTTGCTATATCAGAAACAAATTTCAGTATTGATTTTTCAGTAGAATCTTTTATTGTCTTTCTCAATTTTCTTTAATATAAAGTTAGGATTTATCTTTTGAATTTGCTGACATCATTAACTCCAGTGTTCTTTCATATGAGCTGAGGATTGAAAGAGAAGGTAGTAGAAAACTGCCTCATCTCTCTTTGGTACATCATAACAGAGAGGATGTTATCATGAGATAAAACAGTCACTTGGCTGTGTAATGCCTTTAGATTTAACCTGATAAGGAAATCCAAGGAACTAGCAAGAGATTATGGGACAAATAAAACATATTTTGGTTATTTATACTGTGCAAAGAAGTGTCTACTTCTAACCGTAACATCCCTCATAGTTTGATGTTGGTTATGAAGAGAGGGAGGTAGAATATTAATGTTCTGTGGTTCTGGCATATGTTTCTCCTGCAGTGGATTAAGAGCCACTTAACCAGAGAAATCCACATCTAAAAAGATCTGCTAATAATCTGACTCTTTATTGCCCCTTCTAAAAGAAGGCTGGTAATTTGAATTAGTAAGACTGTCACATTAAGTTTTTTGCAATAAATTTCTGCTCTAAGTAATCTTTCTATGTATACACACATTAAATTTAATCTTTCAGTTTGCATATCTAATGTTGCATGCTATCCACTGTATTGACCTAATGATGACAGAATGAGTGAGGAAGAAAGAAAGATACTATAGAAAAAATATATTTATTTTACAAATGAAAAAAAAAAAAAAAAACCAAAAACCAACCCATGAGCGTAGTTGCGGTCCACTGTAAATTTCTTCTGTGGATTTGGCATCTTCTCTTAAATTGTGCTGAAGTCCAGCCTTTTGAACTGTAATGCTGTCACAGCTTTCATTCTTTTTTCCTACATTTTCTTTCTCAAGTGCCCCCCTGCCATCCCCATCCCAACCTCCTGTTCTAGAGTTGGGACTCACTGAGGTCCATGGAATTTTTTCTCTAGGCATTTTAATACTGTAATTATGTATATATTTTAATGTCTCAGAGTATCTCCTGCATAGTTTTGCCCTTTGGCAGATCAGTCTTTGTTGATATTAAAAAAAAGAAAAAAAAAAGTTCTTATCTTAATAAATGACTCCAGTAAATGACAACAGTTTAAACAGCATTTCACCAATTTCTGATTATTTGAAATCACTCTAATTTAAGAGATCACACATATAATCTCCAACATTGTTTTCCTCTGCTATTAGGAGACATTTATTTTTATACAGTAAGAAGTCTATTGTTGTCCCATACATCTAGAGATTTTGGCCTTTTTAAAAGCTATTTTTTGTATCCTCTTGGGTTCATGTGAACCAGAATGATACAACTTGTTCTTTGGAATGTGACCCAATTTTAGAGTTTATTTGTATATTGATTTCCACATGCCCTCATGCAGAGAGGAAACAAAATCAGTCTCTAAGGTCACAGATGATTTATAAGACTAGTGCTGCACTTGAGTTTCTTTCCTCTTGCTGTCAACATGAAATGCGGCATAGTTTCAATTTTACAAAATCAAATTGTATCTAAATTAGAAACAGAAAGTTTATTCAATATTATTAAACTGAAATATTATTTAGAAACGGGCAAATGATATCTGTGGTCTCTAGTAGAAGCTACACTATGAAGACAGCAACCTTGAGCAAGCAGACGTAACAGTACAGGAGGAACACTAAGGGTTCTATATTATCATAAAGAGGTTAGAGTAGGATTTGCATGTTATATCACTTATTACTAGGCACAGATGAGATTTTTGTATTGTGTCTTTCTGACTCGTATAGACTTTTGACTAATCTGCCTTGATTGGGATTTCATCAGGCTAGTTCCAAGTGTTCTCTGCTCATATTTGTGGTGGTGTTTTGACAGATATATTTGTCTGTTTTCTCAGGTCTTAGGTTTAGCTCTTCAAGGTACATATGGGTTTCTAGTGCTCCAGAAGCACTTTGTTGAAAGATTGCTGCCCCTGTGTGCTAAAATCCTAGGTTTCACTTAATTGATTTTCAAGTCAGGAAGACATTTTGTTTAACATGAAGATATAATCTTCATAGTGTTGCTACTGAAGAGTTCTTTCAGTAGGAAAGGAGGAAGAATTTGCTTTTGGTTATCATTCACTTGGGGAGAGCAGAACCTCTGAGGATAAAATAAATTTTCTTTCTCATAAAAGCAGAACAGAGCTCTGTGAGTGACAAATGGGGGGAAAGGAGTGGGAAAAGAGAGGAATTAGCAAGGAAATCTTAATTGCAGTTCAATAATAGCACTACCCGAAAATCTTTCCAGTTAAAGTTTCTAGGGAAATGGATACAGGGAAAACATATCCTAGTAAAAATTAATTCTTCACCCTTGTTTTAACAAAAATATATTAAAAAAAAAAAAAAAAA